>CAJNOI010000097.1:113834-157001 GCA_905250115.1 Adineta steineri
TCAGCATTGATTGCTCCACCAGCATCAACAATTGCTTGAACAACATCAAGAACACCACTATGTGCTGCATGATGAAGTGGTGTCCATTTAAAATTATCTGATCTATTAACTTCAGCTCTAAAAAATTAAAACTAAAGAAAACTATGTTATATTTGTTGAAACTTACCCGCATGTAAGAAGAAATTGAACAGTTTTAATATCACCATGTGAACATGCTAGATTAAATCAAAAAAAAATTAGTAAAGCAAAAGGAAAATTGTTAAACCAAAAGTAACTTACCAACCATCAATGGTGTTTTCATAAATTTATCTGTAATATCCACTGGTACACCTCGTTTGAATGCATTTAACATTGTGTTTAAATCACCTCGATAAGCTATTAAAAAAGAAAAATAATGTCATCATCTAATTTTTCTTTAATTTATTTTTTTACCAGCATCACATATATTAATATAACCTTTATCAGGTTTATCTAAATACCAGGGCGAATCATCTTCTAAGGGATTTTTCGGTAGATTATCTCTAGAAAATCTTGTATGATCTGTAAGATGCACATGTTGTGGTGCATAGATGATGGGTGGATTACCATTTGCTGTTCTTGGTCCATCTTCTCTAATCAAAACTAGAAGAGCAAAAATTGTATTTTTAAAAAATTTTTCATATCGAATAAGAACTTACTTGGTAAAGCACCTTTTGATTTTTTTGCTTTTTTTGGTTTCTTCTTTTTCTTCTTTTTACCAGCAAATGCAGCCATTAAGTAAGGTTTTGTTAAATATTTCTTTCCAGTAAACAATGATTTATAATCAAATTCATTTCGTTCTTTTTCATGTTTATCACCGATATCTTTCAAATCTTCTGGTTTAATATAGGCGAGAAGACCTTCATCTTCCATAATTTTTTTAAAACTTTCTGTTGGTATAACACCTGTTTTAGGTTCAGCAATATCAAGTTCTTCGAACATTTTTTCAAGTCGTTCTTGATTTTCATATACATAATCATAGAATATCAACCTCCAATCACGAAATTCATCTAAATATTTGTACATAATTAATATGAAAACATTGTTTTAGTTAAATTTACCTGGACGTAGATTTAGAGTCATTTCATTATAACCTTTTTCAGATTTTCGTATGTTCTTTTTTGCATCTTTTGCTTTACATTGTTCAGCTATTTTCTTTGGTAGAAGTCCTTCAAGATTTTTTACTTTTGGATTACAACCTGCGAAAATATTTTTTTCGTTATATCAATAGAAATTATTTAATTTGTTTTTTTGAAATACCTCGTTGACCCAAAAATCGAAGTACATTGCCAGCATTTGATGTTGCAGCATAATGAATTGGATTATTACCAAGTACATCATAAACATCAAATTTCGCAAGAAAACCTGCTAATACTTGAACAACCTATAGAGAAATATAAATATATATAGAAAATGAACATTCATGAAATAGATAGATACTTCAAAATGGCCACCTTTAGCGGCTTCATGAATAGGTGCTGAGTTTTGTTCATCTAAAGCATTTGGATCAGCTTTAGCACGTAATAATTCTCGTACAACATTTGCACTTCCAGATAAACATGCATTATGTAGAGCGGTACGTTTTGTTGTCTATAAAAAGTAATAGAATTTTTTTATTTAACGATAGAGATGTAATTGAATCATTTCTACTTCTTCAATTAGTCGAACATCAGCTCCTGCTTTAATTAGATCAATACAAAAATCTTCATGTTCTTTAGAATTTGCACAAGCATGTACTAAATTTGGGACACCATTACGTGCTCGATTATTAACATCAGCACCCATTTCAAGTAAAACTTTTAAACATGCTTTATGTCGTTGTGTTGCTTCAGTAAAACAATGATGAACTGCATCTGAAAAAGAAACAAGACAACAACAATTATGTCTATAAAATATATTTTCATTATTCTAACCTTTTCCTTCAAGATCTTGAATTTTTGGATTAGCTTTTGCGTCACGTAATAAATGTAAGGCATTAATATGGCCATATTCAGCAGCATGCATAAGTGCTGTACGACCAGCAAAATCAATAACATCTGGATGAGCACCAAGCTGTAAAAGATATTGTATCATTTTTTCTTTATTTTGTGTGACAGCGGATCTAAATATAATTTATTTCAAAAAAACTAATATTTTTCAAAAATATTTTTATTTACATAAGAGCGGTCATGCCAGTTTGAGGATCATTATAATTCACAAGATGTTCTACACCTTTATCACATAATTTTTTAATCTGATCAACATCTTCTGTTCGTACAGCATAGATTAATTTCTGTACTTGTAATTGTTCAACACGATCTCGAGCAATAGGCATTATGGTTAATTTACATAATAATTAAAAAAAAGGTATGTAAGGCACCAAACTAATAGCAAAATAAATAAGGTCTAAAATAATATATAAAATATATTTTTCTCTTTTCAAAATAAACAAAACTAATCAGTTAAATTTTGTTTCCTTGCTTACTCGGTCGAGCATAACCCTCGCCGATAGTAATTCTATATATCAAGAATAGAATTAAACGACGCCTACAACTATATTATTTCCGAAAATAGTAGAAAAATGACTTATAATATCAACACAATCGAGCGGCTAATTCTACTAAGTATAAATACATGATTAAATAAATCCTCTAATAAAAGATTTCTGTCGTTTATGAAATACGAAAAAGAAATTATTCAGAAGTTTAACAAGTACAGTTATAAAATGTTGAAGATTCCGTACAATATATTTATTTGCATTAATAAAACCTATTTAACAGCAAAATACAAAAAGAGCTCACCTACGAAATAAAATAAAATAGTGTTACATCTGCTACGGAATTAGAAAGAAAAGTCCAGATACATTTGCGTTGTTTCTTTTTGTAATTATTAATTTAAGTGGAAAAATGACAACTGAAAGACATGATTTAAAAAGCAAACATTAAAAGTTTTTTTCTAGTTCGTACCATATGTATGTTTGATGTCATAGAAATACTCTATTGTGGATATAATAAATGACTAATGCATTGTCGCTACTTATTTATTCAATGAAATATATATGGAGGAGAAAAATATCGAATCATGTTTTATATTGGAAAGAATGGAATTTGGTGAATTTTCTAGAAAAATCTCGGTTATTCTAAAATATATAAATAAAAGTTTTTCTGTTCTAGACTTCTTTTTTCTATCAATATTAGTCATCATATGGCTTCACAAGTAAAATTGTTCTTAAATTTAAGATTATTTTACCTAGTATGAATTTATTTAGGTCGAAGAACTTAAAAGTAAAGCAAATGCTGCTTTTTCAGCTGGAAAAAATGATGAAGCAATTAATTTATACACTCAAGCTATAGCACTTGATGAAAAAAATCATGTTCTCTATAGTAATCGATCAGCTGCATATGCCAAAGGAACAAAATATGAAGAAGCATTAAAAGATGCAGAAAAATGTATTTCACTTAAACCTGATTTTGTCAAGGTACGGATTTACACATATAGAATAATTTATCCAAATAAAATTCTTTATAATTAGGGTTATTCTCGGAAAGGTGCAGCATTATCATTTCTTAAACGATATGATGAAGCAATTAATGTTTATGAAGAAGGTCTTAAAATTGATCCAAATAATCAACAATTAACAACTGATCTTGAAACAGCACGAAAAGATTCATCAGGACCAGCAGGTGGTGGACTAAATTTCTTTTCTGATCCACAATTTTTAACTCAACTTATGACAAATCCAAAAGCACGAGAACTTTTAAAAGACCCTGAAACAGCTATGTTGATGAAAATGATGCAACAAAATCCAAATAATGCACAGTAAATCATTTTCTATTGTTAATATTTAATAAAAATTTGATTTATTTATGTAGACTTTTGAGTAATCCAAAAATAATGAAACTTCTTGGATGTGTACTTGGCTTTGAACTTGGAGATGCAAATGATCTTTTGTCACAAATGGATACAGATAATAAAACAAGTTCACCAAAAAAAGACACAAATACTTCAACAACATCAAAACCCACAACGACAACAACAACAACGAATACAAACACTACAAATAATAAAACAACAGAACAGAATAAAAATTTAACTGCTGAACAAAATCAAGTAAGAAATATTTGTTTGTATTCATTATGTTTTTTTAATTTAATTTTTACAGGCCGAAGCAGAAAAAGAAAAAGGCAATGAAGCATATAAGAAAAAAGATTTCGAAACAGCATTAAATCATTATAATAAAGCAAACGAACTCGATCCAGTTAATATGACTTATTATACCAATCGTGCTGGTTAGTTTACACTCACATATATTTCTTAATTCTATAAAAACAAATTTATCTATAGCTGTTTATTTCGAACAAAAACGATGGGAAGATTGTTTGAAAGAATGTGAAAAAGCTATTGAAGTTGGACGTGAAAATAAAGCAGATTATAAAATAATTGCAAAGTAAGATATGTATGATTTATTAAAATTCAATTATGAATAAAATAAGATTGACCTACAATCTTTGGGACATATCTGTTTACCCTTTGTAGTTCCAATCACTATGCGAGAGTTATTATGAATTAGACAATCAATGATCGTGTTTGATTCACTAGATACTTGTAGAGATCTTTCTTACAATGAAAATCTATCCTTTAAAGAACTCATGGTTGATCATAGTTCATGACTTGTTTTGTTTTTGTAGAGCATACGCTCGTATGGCTAATGTTAAAAGTCAAGAAAAAGATTATGCAGCTGCTATAAAATATTACAATAGTTCTCTCTCAGAACATCGTAATCCTGATATATTAAAGAAAAAACAAGAAGTCGAAAAAATACTTAAAGAACAAGAACTATTAGCTTATGTCAATCCTGCATTAGCTGAAGAAGAAAAAACAAAGGGTAATGAATATTTTCAAAAAGCTGATTATCCAAATGCACTTAAACATTATACGTATGTATTTCTCGAAATAATTTTTTTTTTGAATTTAAAAATTATTAAATATATAGCGAAGCTATCAAACGAAATCCAACAGATGCAAAACTTTATTCAAATCGAGCAGCTTGTTATACAAAATTAATGGAATTTAAATTAGCATTGAAAGATAGTGAAGAAGGCATTAAACTTGATCCAAATTTTCGTAAGTTAAAATTCGAATTAATAATTATAAATTTCATATATAATATTTCTAGTTAAATGTTACCTTCGCAAAGGTCATGCTTTAATGGCTATGAAAGATTTAGGTCAAGCTATGGCTGCGTTTGGTAAAGCTCTTGAAATTGATTCAAATTGTCAAGTAAATAATTGATTTATATATTTTGAATTTTTGATTTTTTTTTCATTTAGGAAGCTATTGATGGTTATCGACAATGTACAATGAAATCAAGTGATGATCCTGAAGAAGTTCGTAAACGAGCTGCTAATGATCCTGAAATTCAACAAATTCTTAGCGATCCTGGTATGCGTTTAATACTTGAACAGATGCAAAATGAACCACAAGCTTTACGTGATCATTTAAAAAATCCTGCAATTGCACAAAAAATTCAAAAATTAATTGACGCTGGTATTATTGGTATTCGTCAAGGTTAATTCCTATATATTTGTTTCAATGACGTTTGATCTCGTCTTTTGTTTGCGTTCTTGTGTAACCAAGGCATGATTGAAGTTCGATTTCTTTTTCTTTTGTTACAGTTTTCTTATTTCGTGCTCTCTCTTTTTTCTTCTTCTTCGATGTTCCTGTTACACCCGTGACCACTGCGTTTTAGCAAACCAAACTAATCTTGTTAGCAAAAAAAGAAACCGAATTCAGCGTCTATTATCTAAAACAAATATACGTTATTTTTCAAGTTAATAAAAAAAGAACACTTTCAATAAAAATTAAGTTTCCTGATCAATAAGAAAAAGAAATTCAAGATTCATCTGAATTATAGATTAATGGGTTTTTTCTAACTTGTAATTCTTTTCGATCGATAGCTGCAGAATCAATATTTTAATATATCCATGGAAATAATGATATCATACATTAGTATGAGAGCTGTTATAACGATATAAACAAATGAATGATTAATGATTTATTTTTTCATCATTAAAGAACTTATTATTTCTCGATGACAAACATTGTAGTTTAATTTATCTTCATACCACTTTCATAACTGAGACGAGTGTATGGTTTACATAATCAAATATCAATTTCAACAATGGGCGTAGACACATGAATGATGCGTTTGTATTCAAACAAGGCGTTGACAATAAGCGTGAATGAGAATTGTCATTAGAAATTCTGGACTATGTATTATGTAAATATAACTGAAAAACTAGTAGCCTTTTCCGAAATTTCTGCCCTTCCTTGATAATTGTTTCGCAAACAATTTTGTGTCTGATATATCTGAGAAGTATGTCAATTAAAGAGGCAATCTAAAGGACAACTATAAAGAATTGCATTCAATATTAGTACAAATTCAAAAGAATTTATAGAACTATGTATTGTCGACATTGACATCAATGGTACCATAGACAGTAATGTTAAAATCACGAATTAAAATATTCTAATTAAAAGAAAAATACCTTTTACACGTGCGCAACAGTTTTGTGCAGTATTTCTTAATCGAAACATGTATGTCTATCTGTACTTTTTTAATTGTTAATACCGATATAACATAAAACTGAATGAGTTTACAACTATTGACATGTAAAAAGACTGACAGAGCATCTCAGAAATTTGTATGCCTGTTCTATCAATATATGATAAACTGAAATTATTTCTAATTCAATTTGTAAGATAAATCAGAAAATGATCAACTAGAATTTCAAGAATATATTGAAAAGAATTATTTCTCATATTCAGATCTAATATGCAATTCTATGGATTAAAATCTAAAGTTTTATTGACGTAACACATATTTGTTTCAGTAATAGTTTTTTCTGTATGGATCCCGACAAATCAATTTGTCACATTTATTCTTACCATTGGAATCGCTTTTGTAGCTGACCTCCTAGCGGCAAGTACAAATCATATTGATCAAATTTTAAGAACAAAGGAAATATATTAGAATTGTAATGTATGGACATGGATTGTTATCGTTCTTTTTTTTCGTTTCTACAGGTGGTGTTAGTATATATTTCCACATATACGTTTTCTTGTATTCACTAGGATTATTCCCCTTTGAAAAAATCCCTGTTATTGTTGAGGAATATTCCTTCCCCTATGCACATGTCATGATATATATAGACGTGTGTGGAGTAGTATATTTTACAATAAAATATCATTCGACACTCACATTTCAATACGTGACAAGAATCATCTATGTACATTGGTGGTATATGTAGGAATCGTTCGAATATCAATAGAGGTATAGTTACGTGTTTTTACCTTTCCATATTATCCTTGCAATATTCTAAAAACAGCAAGACTACAGTTGTTATGTTGCGTACATCTAGTATATAGCTTATAAGAGTTTCAATTTTACAGATCTAATAGACAATATTGTTTCTACCGAGATAAATAATTCTTCAAATACTAAATACCAATCTGTAATTCTTTTTTTATCTTTTAAAATATAAAGTTTTAAAGAAATATTTGTTTTTCTATCACACGGATCAATGTTTCTTTTTATGGGCACTCTCATATTTTATTTTAATTCTAATATCTACATCAATAGTAGAAATCATCATAGAGTGAGAGAGAGATGCTTATACACATAAAGATAATAATTGCACT
The DNA here is from genome assembly GCA_905250115.1 of Adineta steineri. Classification (NCBI taxonomy): domain Eukaryota; kingdom Metazoa; phylum Rotifera; class Eurotatoria; order Adinetida; family Adinetidae; genus Adineta; species Adineta steineri. Next base: position 121,533 of record CAJNOI010000097.1, read on the forward strand.
AAAAAGACAAAAGAAGGTGTGAAAACAAAACAAAGCTGTTAACAAATAGTCAAACACTAATATATAACTAAAGTTATACCAGAAGAAAAGGAAACAGACCACCATTAGGAGTAAATAGATAGGTTACATAAACAATGTTATTGAAAATCTCCTTTCTTTTTCACATCAAAACCAACTAAAGTGGAGCAGAAAAAAAATCACACATACACACACACACAACAAAAATGAGAACTATAAATTTTCTCTTGAGAGAATAGGATAATGATGGTTTTATAATCTATATTTCTTCCAAATTTAAGCTGAATTAGCTGCACTTCCCGCTGGTGCAGAAGCTGCTTTCTTCAATGCTGCAGCTGAACCTGCTTTGCCACTAGCTGCTGTACTCTTAGTTGTAAGAGCTGCTGGTGCTCGTGGTGCTGCAGCTGTATTTGAACGAGATGAATCAGGCTATAAATCGCATATATATATATATTAATTAAATAAGTTTATCTATTAGATTCAATATACTTTAGAGACAGGTGGACTTGCAACATCACTAGCTCCTTTAGTTTTAAATAAAAATTGATTGATATGTGGTAAGACACCACCTAAATATATTCAAAATAAAACAAACATATCAATCTTTATCTATTAGATTTTGATTTTATCTTACCTTGTGGAATTGTTACAGCATTAAGAAGCTAAATAAATTTAATTCTATTCAGATAAAGAATTTTAGAAGAAAAAACAAACCTTTTTGAGTTCTTCATCAATGCTAACAGCCAAAAAGATATGTCGTGCATTGATACGTTGTTTTTTATGATCTTTTGCTGCATTACCTGATAATTCAAGAACTTCAGCTGTTAAATATTCAATCTAAATTCAAGGACATGTATGAATAATTCATAAAAGTAAAATAAATATTACAAACCACAGCAGCTGTATAAACTGCAGCAGCCATAGTTACACGACTTTTTGGTGTACTCTTTTTAATATAACGATGAAAACGAGGTACCGAAAAAAGAACACCTGTAAATCTTCTATTAAAAACAATGATTTTATATTAAGAGAAGAAATTAACCTGCGCGAGCTGATTTTGATTTTCGTTCGCCACCTTTACGAGCACCTCTAGCTGATGTTGTTGATGGAGCCATATTTTATATTTTTATTTTAGTAATAATCTAGAAAACGAATATAGAACAACAAAAACATCTTTGAACAATATTTGATATTATTTGTCATCTTGTGTCCTCTCTGCATATATCAAGTAGACATAACCGTCAGATGCGAGCCTTTAAAATGAGGGTGTTCATTTATATTTGCTTGCTTTCTGTATTTACTGTAGACATATATATATATATGTATGTATCAAGTCCAGGATCAGAACACAAAAGAGAAAAGAAAAGAAGAAAAAAAAGAACGAAATAATAGTCGAGATATTTAAATAGCCAAGGAAAGAAGAAGAGGGGAGAAATGAGTAAATTGAATGTCCGACCTTCTTAAATATTTTTAATAAACTGAACTTATGCCTCCATAGTGAAATACGGTTTCTATTCACCATATTAGTTTTAGCGCCACTAGCGCTGCTAATTCCGACGTTAATAAGATATTTCCACATGAGTTTTATATCTATTCTCAATAATAATGTTTGTAAAAAAACTATAAAACCTTTTTAAACTTCAAAATAAAATCTCATGTTGATATGTTCAACCAATAATCATCCACAACAGTGAGTTCATGCGGGAATCAAAATATCAGCTTGTACCATGTACTACCGTGAAGTTCATACGAAACAAATTTTACCATGATATCAATTTTAAACGAAGATGAACGCAGTTCTTGTAGATCGATCTTTACTTAGAATTCTTACTGTATAATGTATGGATCTTTATTGAAGAACTCACTCAGTTTTTATTTCAATACTATATTGATAATGCTTCATAATAGAATATAAAAGAACATTACGAAGAAAAAATTTATTATTAGAAAGATTGAATTGGTATAGTTATTTTTCAATGACTTTATTTATATTTTACATAATGACCACAAATAAACGACATCTGTGTTTGAGGGTGTGAGTAACATTATTTACTTTTTTGAATCATCATGTGTAACACTCACTCTTCCTCTTAAACATTACTTTTTCTCACAACGAAAATATTTTTCTCTCTATTTATTCTGGTTTTTTATTTATATTAACTAATCTTTCTCTACATAGCTGAGAATATGTTCTCAGTAAATTATGAAATACTTAGTAAATTTTATACTACTACTATGATATCTTCCGACTAGAAATAAATGAAATGAGTCATACTCACTTGATTTTTCCCTTTATACTGTTCGAAGTCATAAATATAAGTGTTATGATAGTCATGTTTGTTTTTTCTTTCGTCCTTCGCACGAAGAGTAAGAAAATCGGAATTTGTGTTAGTCACTGTAATTACAACATTATGGTGTAACGTTATATTTATAATATGAAAAGTAGACGAAAAGAACGAGTGCGTGCTTGTAACTTAAGGAAGTAGCAGTATCAAGAATACTTTTTTTTTGTAAAAACGATATTATTTTTCATTTTTATTCAGATGACATCAATTCAACAAAAAGGTATATCTTCTGAACGTATTAGTCAATCAACATCCGTCAATGTTGATGATCTTGAATGTTCTATTTGTCGTGACCTACTTTGGAAACCTGTTGCTTGTCGAAAATGTGAAACACCGTTTTGTTCAACATGTATGAATCGATGGCTTGCTAATAGAACAATAACATGTCCGACTTGTTGTGATACATATATTGAACGCAAGTGTCCTCCATTTGTTACTAAAGTACTCTCACATTTACAGATTATTTGTTTTTATCAAGCTAATGGTTGTCAAGAAGTAACTAGAAAAAAATTCAATGATAATCATTATTTGTTTTTTGTATATAGATATTACCGTATGAAGCATTAGATAAACATGAGATTGAATGCGGTTATCAATTTGCAAAGTGTCCTGGTTGTCAATTGGAAATGTTAAAGAAAGATTTTCTTAATCATAAGAAATCTTGTGAATTAGTTCCAATGACTTGTAAAGATTGCAAACTTATGTACAAAAGAAATGAAGCTACTACGAAACATACGGAAAAAATATGTTTACGAAAACAATTAAAACGATTAAAGCATGAATATAAAGAGAGTAAGGGTGCAATTCAGAAATTAAATATAGAATTAAGAGAAATACGTCATTTATGTAAGTTTTTGCTTTAAATTAGTATTGAAAAATAATAATTATCATTTTAGATTCTTCTATCAAACCAACTGTAATCACATTTGAAGATTTACCAAGTGCTGCTAAAAATTTATTGCACATGCCAAATGTTTATAAAGGATTTCGATGGACTAAAATCTCGTATATGCATGAATTATTAGCAATTAAAAAATATTCAAAGAGTGGATATGTATCATCTTTCTTGCCTGGTGATAGTTTACATGTCGGTTTCTTCGGTGAAACTGCTACAATCAGTATTGAACCTCCAAATGAAACATTTTCTCTTATTTCAATTATGGCATGTGCTGCTTGGAACGATGACCTAGAGTTAACTATTACAGCATATCGAAAATCAATTGAAGTTAATCAACATAGTGTAATTCTTCTTTTTGGTAGACCTCAACGTATTATGCTTCAATGGAAAAATATAGACAAAGTTGTTTTCAAACCATCTGGTGGCACTGCACATCCAGGATGTGATGAAGGACCAGGAGCTCATGTTTCACTAACTCAATTGACAATTGATGATCTTTCCTTGTCGAGTTCGAACTTCCTCACCTTTGACTAAAGTCGATCTGCTATAATATTCTATTTGTCATAAAACAATAACTGTACTTTCAAATCTAGATTTCGTATAAATGATAATGAGATTTCATGATTTATGCAATCAAAACCTATTTCAAATATACACTACTCATGTTTGATATATATTTAAAGTTGATTTTATCTATTAACAAAAATTGTATTGAATTAAGATTTTACGAAACGAAAAAAAAAAGTATTTCTGATAATAAGAATTATTCATAGTAGTCAAATATTACAGATGCTGATAGACAAAATTCAATTGAACGCAATACTAATATCAGAGCTTTAAGTGAACTATTTTAAGATAATCGGAATCATGTGTTGTTTTTATTTATTATTTATACATCATTGGAAAAATTACATCGTCGTCTGTCTTATCTTTCGTTCCTTTATAATACACAAACCCTATCTGTTTTATGTAACGCTTGAATAATTCTTTTCGATATGTTTATTTCTCCTTCATTCATTTCGATAGACTTTGTTTTGTAATTTTGCTTATATCATCTGGTAAGTACTTTTTTTATGCCTTCAATTAGTCTTTATATTACTGATGATTTCTTTACTCGTAATAAAAGTGCATATCAGTCAGTAGCATAGAGTATTCATGAAATTAGGTGTTAAAAGTGCATTTTAATGACAAAGAAGAGTGTAAATTATATTATTACCCTTACAATAGATGAGGTACAAAAATATTTTTTTCAATCTTCGTTCTAAAGATTATCTTCTGAATTTTGTTTTCATACTCAATAAACTACAAATATTCGAACTATCATCACCATTCGTCTGTATAATAGCATAACTGTAAACTACATGTTTAAGGTCGAAAAACAATTGTTTAATAGTGATCAAGGTTAATAAAATATTATTGTCAATTATCGTATCTACAAAACATTAACATAAGCTTTTGAATAGTAAATTTAATCCTTATTAAAAAGGAAAAGTAGATTTATAAAGAATAAATCCTATTAAATTTATTATTAATTCTTTCAGATGACATCTACACAACAAAAAGGTCTATCTCGCGACCGTGTTTCTAATTCATCGGACTTCAATTTTACTGATCTTGAATGTGCTCTTTGTCATGAAGTACTATGGAAACCAGTTGCTTGTCAATTATGTGAAACACCATTTTGTCATCCATGTATTCATCAACAACTCAAAACTGATTTGAAATGTCCAAATGGTTGTAACTTTTATATTGAACGAAAATGTCCTCCATTTATTTCTAAAGTACTCTCTCGATTACAAATTTCGTGTTTCTATAAACCAAATGGATGTCAACAAGTAATTACAAAAATTTCTAATACTATAAATTCATTTTATTTCAATAGGTTTTGAATTATGATGCATTAGAAAAACATGAATTTGAATGCCAATATCAACTTGTACCATGTTCTGGTTGTGAATTAAATATAATGAAAACAGATTTAACTGCTCATCAACTTACTTGTAAAGCAATTAAAGTAATTTGTAAAGATTGTAGACTCGTATATAAACGAGGAGAGTTTAGTAAAAAACATCCACAAAATATTTGTTTAAGAGAACAAATACGACAACTTAGAGAGGAATCGGTAGAAAATAAATCTACAATACAAATGTTAACAAATCAAATACATGATTTACTATCATGGAAAAGTAAATAATTATTATTAATTGTAAATATTAAATATATATTTTAGATCGTATAAGTCAAGAAAACATAATTACATTTGATGATTTACCTAGTATGACTGAAGAAACAATATGGATTCCACCTATATATAAAGGATTAAAATGGAGTAAAATGGTATACATGACTCGAGAGTATGCCGCGGCAACTTATCCAACAAGTGGATATATGGCTGCATTGATTTCTGGAAGTAATCATCACATTGCGTTTTTTAATGAAGAAGCATCAATTAGTAGAGATGGACCGAATAAAATATTTTCTCTTATTTCTCTTACAGCATGTGCTGCTTGGAACGATAATTTACATTTAACTATTATAGGATATAAAGATTCAGTAAAAGTTAAGACTTATACATCAAAACTTACTTTTGGAAAACCACAAATAGTTCTACTTCAATGGCAAAATATTGATAAAATCGTCTTTCAACCGACTGGTGATACTGCAACACATTTAGAAAATCATGAACTAGGCGATACACACTGTATTATAACTCAATTAGTTATAGATGAATTAGTATGAAAAGAAATTTTTTTCATATTTATTAACATTTTCTATATAATTATTTTGTCTTTCATTTATTTATATTCTATACTAGCCATAACTTATTTGTTTATTGCTATTACGAATAAAATTTAGTATTATTATTTTTCTTTTATAGTATATAAATATATCACAGATCATATTACTAATTTAATCTATCCTTGACCTACTTCATTCATTTTATATCACTAATTAAAATATGATCATTTCTGCCAAAATTATTTTGTAATAGTAATATCGTAAGTGCACAAACTCCTAAAGAAAATTAGAGTTTATTACATTTTCTCATGACCTATTCGTTTACTCTGATCAACAGCTATGGAATTATCACGTTCAATTTATTTTAGAAACTTTATTGGTACACTTGAATAGAGGACTACATATTGATTAGTATACTGGATATTTAAACTCAAATTAGATGATGAAAAATAGTTTTGTTATATCTTGATAAAGATATATTAAAATAAAAATATGCACCTATCATATTATCTTTACCGATATGCCGAAAGTAGGGAAAGACATTACATCCCATACGTCCTGCCCTCGGTATACGCTTGATTATTTCATTATATAGGTACTGCGAAATTCTTTTCTACGTCACTTCTATAATTTTATAAATATAATTTATAAAATTTCTCATTTTATAATTATAATAGAATTAGCTCTAAGGAAATTGTTTTTTATATAAAAAGCAAGATACTAAGCCATAAATTCTATCTCACATTATAAACTTATCATGTCACCTTCAGTACAATATTTCCAAAGTGTTTTACAGAATGTCACGATTTATATTGGTTTATTTGCAGTGATAGGAGGTTTCTTTGGCAATATATTAAATATAATTATTTTCTCATCATTAAAAACATTTCGAGAAACATCATGCGCACTTTATTTAACCGTGGCATCAACGGTTAATATATGTCATATTCTAGCAGCTCTGTTATCTCGTGTTCTTATTGCTGGTTTTACAATAGATTTAACAGCAACATCGACCATCCTCTGTAAACTACGGCAATGTGTTGGCGGTATTGGTCCACTTATCTCTTTAACATGTATGTGTGCAGCAACCATTGATCAATTTCTGTCTATGACTATTCGTTGGCGTCATCTTAGTCATCGATATACAGCTTGGCGTTTGGTTATATTTGCTTTAATTTTTTGGTGTTTATATGGCATTCTTTTTCTTATCTATTATGATAGTGTTTTATCGCCAATTACTGGAAATCGAACATGTACAATCACAAATGCAATTTTTGGTCATTATTTTAATCAATTTCATATACCATTTTTACTTGGATTTATTCCATTAACTATTCGAATTATTTTTGGTCTTCTGGCTTTTATTAGTGTACGGAAAATATCTCATCGTCAAACCCCGATTGTTCGTCTGGAACGTGATAAACAATTAACATCCATGGTTAGTAATATTTAATTAATTTTTCTTTTTGTGATAATGATTCGTTTAGGTTTTGATTCAAACTTTAGTTGATATTGTTTTATCTTTTCCATTTTTTATCTATTATACATATTCTACTTATACACCGAGTTTAAATCCAGCCGTTTCAGTTTATAGTTCAATGCTTATAGGCGTAACAAATACTATTTATTATACAACTTTTTCAGTAAGTAGATATAATTGTTTAATTGCCTTGAAAAATTGTTTTCTTTTTTATCTTAGTTTGGATTTTATATTTATTGTTGTTCATCATCACGATTTCGGAAACAACTCATATATGTACTTGTTGATGTTCATTTGAAGTATTGGTGTGGTATTAATCGTCAAAAAAATAATAATCGTGTAGACGTACAACAGGACGAAAATCAAATGACTTCATATAAAGAATGCAATCAGATTTAATATTAATACCATAAAACTGTATGTTTCGATTATTATTCTCGATGTAAAACATTCAGATGATATAAATGATTTTATTTTCGTGTTGTATTTTGTAATTATATACTCACGCTTGTGTAATAACCGCATTAAAATTATTCTATCTCAAATAATATTGTCATAGAAATCACAAAGTACGAAAAAGTGTGTAGACACTCATAAATTAAAAAGAAAAGTTCTTGTTACAAAAAAAATGAACTTTGTTGTTATCTTGGAGGTGTTTCATCAACAGATCTACATAAAAACCGGAGGAAACAAATTTCCGGTCTGATAAACCATTTTTTTATCGTTTATAAAATTTTTATTCAACTATATTTTCATTTGCATGGATAAAGAAAATTAAATTGTTTTATAAACGGCTTGAATTTTTAATAAAGTTCTATTATGTGTAATAATAATTTATATACTACGGTTGAAAAAAAACTCTTCGTAGTTTCCTTATTAATAACTATTGCGATTTATTTTGTTAGGAAATAGAGCAAGATTAAATCTAGTTTATTATTCGAATTTTTCTTTTCTATGAATTATCGTTAATTACGCAATTTATTCTAATACATACTCCTTCAAAAATATCTATAAAATGTCATTAATAAGAATGAAAAACTTTATTTTTGTTTTTGTAAATCTATTATCAATAGAAAGGCTTACTAATATTCATACATGAGTAAATATAAGATAAACTTGTCGTAAAGATGTTTTGTTATGAAACAATATTTATTCATCATATTTTCTCTTATCTTTATAGCTTTGTCTTACTCTTTCGAAAAACAGTTTTATAATCTTTTAACCGATGTGTTTTCATGAAAAAAATTTAAATCTAGGCATGTCAAAAATATAATTCGTGGTTACCAGTTTCTAGAATCATGAGCAATAAATAGCATCTATTTGGAATTTGTTCATTCTCTTTTGATAGAGAAACAGCAATAACCAGAATTGAAAAAAACTTTAATTAAGAATTTTCTGTTAGCTATATTCATGTTAATATTGATTTATTAAAGTTCATTCGATTAAACAATTGCGATTTTGATGCTACACACAATATAAATAAAGAGATGATTTTATCAGGTGACAATTAATTTCGAGACAGGGTAAACTGTAAAGATAACTGATAAGCAACAATATTTTTTTCGAAAATACGTTAACATACATATAAACAAAGGCCTCGTAGTCTTTTTTTATCACTAGACGACCCATTTTAACATCATGCATCGTACTGATGCGAACTATAATAATTATCATCTTATGGTGCCTATTTAAAGCTGTGACATTAATATTTTACACTGCAAAAAAAAGGGCAAACTATTATTAAAAACTTGTTGATGCAAATATTCAGAATATATTAAATTTAAAAAAAAAATAAAAATTATCATGTGTATCACATAATTACTCTTTTCTCTAGCGTATTGAATGACATAAAATGCGCAACAAAAACAATATATCGAATTAAATAAAAAATACCAATCGATGTATTGAAGGATAGATTATATCGTATGATCACCTGGAGATGATGAATACGATGATGTTACATCAACTGTTTTCGATATATATTTTCGAAGTGCTTCAACAAGACCAAGTTGTACACCAGCTAATGCACTATTTATAATATATTGTGGAATCCATCCCTATAGGAAAATTAAGTTTTCTGGAAAAAAATATAAAATATCGTTTACTTTTAAATTAACATTAAGTAACCAAGTAAATTTACAAGTTGTTTCATCGATTTTTTCAATAATATATGCAGTTGGTCCATTTTCCGCACTTTAAGTTAAGGAAAATTGATATTATTTAAATATCAATAGAAACTTACCGAACACAACTAGAAAGAAAATAGAATTACTAATGAAATATGATAAGACATTTTCTTACGTGTCTTTTGGTGGCATTCGTGGATGAAGACATGCTTGAGCTGCTAATATTGTAGCACCATCAATACATCGACGTGCTGTTAAATTAACAAAATCACGTTTTGTAATAAAACCTTGTGCTTGTTCGCCGGTTAGTTGATAGCTAATCAAGCAACAAAAATTAATATCTATGCAAATGTATAATGTTCCCTTACCTTATGTACAAATCACTATTAATAACTTGTAATATCTATACAAAAAAAAAGGCGAGATGATTGAGAAATTTCTCATATTAAATGCTCCGGAGATATATAAAAATGAAGGAAAAACTCTGGAAAATTTTTAACGATGGAAAATAAACTCATTATTAACGTCAAAAGACATTTAGTTCATGAGAAAATAAAAATAGCTGAATTTAATGTTATTTTATTTCGTTTTCGACAGGATTCATTGCGAAAAACTTTAAACTTCAAAAAATGCTCTGCTTAGTGATCATAGAATAATTGGACTTGCTACTGAATTCACCTACTTGACAATCAATCACAGATTGATTCCATTTTGGTATATCATCTTGTTGTTCAAATAGCATTTCAACAATAAGAGAACGAGGCGCTGCAACAGTACCCTAATCATATTTAAGAAATAGATTTATTTCGTTTGTGTAATTTTCTTACAGTTAATCGAAAAACTTTTCCCCATTTTGGAAAGGTTTTTGAAACAACAGTATCAAGTCCATCTCGACTTTTCAATTCATTACACCAAGAATTTTCATCTTTATATATTTTCCATATTTCATTAATAGTATCATTCGCTTGATTTTGATAATCATCAATTTTATCATCATCAAGATATGATGTTGAAGTTGCTAATAATGATCGTGATACATTCGAATCGGAATGAACAGCACGTAATGGTTCATGTCTTGTATCTTCTGTATCACTACCTAGAATTAATAAATTTAATTTATTTGTTAGGTTATATATGATAGAAATACTAATATTATTCCCTTGTACCGACCAACTTCGAAACAAATTTGGAACCGTTATTGAAGACTTCATTTAATACGATTTCTTTTTTTTTCACGGAACAGAATATGCAACAATAATTTTTTTATATTTTTTACGGTACTATGTCGAAAAGTATATCTGCTAGAATGGTAATAATGCTAGTATAGATACTCGATGTTGTCTTTTTTTTTCTTGTTTTTTTTTCTTTCGAAAATATAAGGAAAAAAAATGGGCTGAGTATGGCGTGAGCCATCTCTTGACATACCATCGACAGAATATAGAGGAGAATAGAACGATTGATGTTGCTCATTGGGAGTTATTGCAGTATGATGATGATGATGATGATTTAATAATAGAGAATTCGGAGATATTGACCCGCTTCCATACGAATATATCAATTGTCGTCTTTCACCATGATTTACTATGAAATAGTAAAATAGATTCGATTATATTTTATTTGATAATTTATTTACATGCTTCTCTTAAACGACGTTCATGTGGAATGACCCGATAACTAAAAAAACAATATTATAAATTGCATATTTTATTATATTATTAAAAAAAACAGAACACACTCGAAAAACCATATTTCAACCCATGCCAAAATAAATGAAGCTATTAATATAATATAATTCGTCGCACTTTTATTTGTCTCATCGATCTATTTTGAAATAAAAATCATTAAAAAAATTACACATTGAAACTTACAGTAAATACACATGTTTTCGCAAGAATAAATCCAGTTGAACTAAGAGTTGTAAACTAAAATATAAATAATTTTAAGAAAAAAAATTTTATTTCTTATGAAATGAATTATTTCATAAGTATACTTACTTACAGCTACAAAAATCCAATGAGACCATCTTAATATAGCATATGGAATCATTAAAATAATAAATCGCATTCCAGATAAACCCTATAGAATAGAAAAACAAAATTGAATAGTCTTTTTATTATTTATTAATAACTTACAACAACATCAAATAAAGATGATTTTATTGAATAATTGATAACTTCTTTTTTAAAAGCTTCATCAATAGTTATATTACGTATCTAAAAATCAATTAAATATTAAATAATACATATATATAGATAGATAAACAAACTTGGTTATATATAATCCATAATAAGACCATAAATATAGCATCGAACGTAACGATTAATAAAAATGTACGACGTATTAAAAACATTCGAGTTTTTGGCGGAATTATCTGTTGAGATAATATAGTATTCGATAGATCATTTGTTGGAGTATACGTTGTTTGACTTTAACATAAAATAAAAAATACAAAAAAAAATTTTTTTTTACTAACATACGGTTGAGAATGACTCATCAATCTTCCATTAACTTGATTTAATGTGTTTGTAGTAGCTGTTTCATTGAATGTAGATTCATATCTAGAATCGAAAAAGGACACCATTTTAATATTGATTTCAAGTGTTAATCAAACACACACACCGATAAGCAGTCGTTGAATTTCCCATAATTTATACTTCTAATAGATTAATATGTTTTCAATGATAATTTACCCTTGGTTTTTTTGTCATTAAAAAACATACGATGTATTCCTATTTAGTCATCGATGTGGCGTCATTTTCTTTTTTTCTCTACACGTGAGGACGAATGTAAAAAAAACGACATTTCTTTTTACGTGTAAAATGATTTGATTTATGATATGTTTTGTTTATCAGTAATAAGACAGTTTAGCAAATCACGTGTTTGTTTTTTTTCTTTTACTAATAAAATGAATATTTGTCTGAGTAACACACTCTTTACATTTTGATATAAAAGAATAACAATCAAATAGATAAAAATGAGCTACTACTATGAATATAAGTGGTTACATCATGTGTCTAATCTAATACCTCTAGAGTTAATATGTTCTATTTAATAAAAAATCTATTTTAATTAAATAAAAGCATTATGAGTTCATTGAATACAAATTTTTAATCGAGTATTTCCAGATTTGAAACATATGTTAAACATCATCTGTCAACGAAAAATTCTGTTTATACAAAAATAATTATCATATGTTTTAGACTTTCTTATATAAGTAAGAAAATCCTTATTAACTAATACTACAAGATTCATAAAGTAAAAATAGTATCACAAGTTTTATTTTCATCAATAAAATTTATCCACTAAATGTATAAAAACTTACTGTTTCACATCTACACTATTGATATGAAAAAAACAAGAATCTGATCTTTAAAAATTTAGAATCATCAATAAAAGCTTAAAAGAAAATGTTATAGTGGAAAAATAAAAACCAAAAAAAGAAATAAGATGCAAATATGTTTATGTATAGGCACATAAGCCTTCAGCAAATGTTGTGTTATTGTTAGTTTGAAGAAAAAACAAAGACAAACTGTCAATTTTAAATACAAAATGTACGATTCTTGTTATGTTTTTAATCCTGTTTATAATATTTACCGATCCATGATTAGTAAAAAAAAACACATGCAGTTTGAGCTATCAACCACAAAGAAATGATAGAGATAAATATGAACAAAAAAAAAGGAAATATATTGTTTTTATTAATGAAAGAGCTTTTGTTAATTGAATGTATAAAGAATAATGAAATGATGAATAAATATTGTATTTATTCATTTTTCTTATTATCATTGTTAGCACTACTATCAACTGTAGATTCTTCAGTTGGATAAACACTTGGTTTTTCACCTTGTTTAAGAAGACGACCAACAATATCATATTTTTCTATATGAAAAAAAAAATTTTCTTCAGAAAAAATAATGAAAAAATAAAATATTACCTCGAAAATCTTCATGCCAACTTCGAGCAGTTGCTCGTTCATTATCAGTAAGATCTGTAAGATCATCATATTCATCTGTAAATAACGATTGAGTCAATTGCATTTTTGATAATGATCGAGTTGCATCACGTCCAGCAAACAATGAATATGATCCTCCTAATTTAATTAAATCAATCTTGATGAAAAATAATTCAAAAACAAAAAACAAAACGATCATATCTTACCTGGTCCATATAAATCACTTCGTCGACTAACATCAAAAATATCTCCATAAATTGCTGTCAAAATTCGTCCATTAGAATCTGTACCATTATAAGTACGTAGTTGTTCTACTGTTAAATCTTGTTTAGGCATTTTAGGTAATTCTGGTTGTATTTTTACTGAACTTGCACTATATGTTGGTTTACGTTTTAATAAAAATAATTTCACGAGTAAAACTATAATCAATCCAACAAGTATAAGATTAATTGGACTTGTATAAATATCATGAATAAGACGTAGAAATAAGGCAAGAATTTTTCCTGTGATTGAATCGTTCGTTTCTGACTCCATTACTAAATAATTTTTTATCCAAAATTATGTTAAAGAACAAATGCGTAGTTCAAAAATAAGTAGGATGAAAATATCCAGCTGCGTTTTTTTTTCGTAATCAACCAATCATATACACACACGTTTAGATTGGCTGGAATACATGCCATTCGTTATTCATTAACGAGAGAAAAAAAGAAGTAGAAAAGAAGTTAACTCTGAATAGAATAAGCGTGCATTTAATTATTAAATAATTAAAATGACTATTTTAAAATATCTATAAATAGTAAATAGAAATAAAATAACGATGACGGATTTTATTTACTGATAAAAATAGAAGTATGAAAACAGTAGTATCATTTTATTATGTGAAATATTTAGAGCATGCAGATCGGAAAATCAATTTTTTAATAAAAGTAATTACATTATCAATGTACTCTCTCGATAATATCGAATTTTATCTCTACATAAGTTTATATCCTTATCAAAAATAAAAAAAAGGATATTTCATCTCACAGTAATTAAAATTATATCAGTCAGTAAACCATCTGTTACATGTCTGTCACTTAACACTTTTGTAATAAATAATAAGAAATTACTTCAAGTGACAAATGTAAATCAAGGGTTCTATGTAAATAAAAATTACTTTTTGTATAAAATGCTTAAAAACTCATATTTTTATAGTTCTGTTAATTAGATCTACTTGTTTACCTGAATCTTAATTAATAAAAATTTTTGTAATATAATCAACTTGAAAATATATGAAAAGAACAGTATTATCACTTCGAATTAGAGAAATTGTAATAGATTTATGATACTTCTTTGCATATGATAACTGTCGTAGTTTAAAATAATAACAAAATATGATTGATTTTTGCTAATAACGTGTAAATATTTATTTTCTGAGTGAAAAAAAACGGAAAACAAATCAAAAACGATTGTAAACATCTTTAAATAATGTCGGATTTAATATATGTTTACCAACATGAATAGGTACTTGTTCTTCTTCAGCATCTGGTTCAGCATCTTGTTCATTGTATTCCTGTTCAGGATCAGGTACTTGAAGATTTGTATTTTGAATATGTTGTTTAGCAATAAGACTTAAACATTCAAATGTTCGTGGTTCATAAATAGCAAGATCAGCAAGAATAGCTGGTGATAATTGAATATTTTGTCGTATAAGACTAGCTGTTAATGTATGTTGTCGTAAGCCATGTTCACGTGCTGCAGCATCAATTCGTGTATCTTGTAATTCAGCATCAAATATTGGTTTAAATTGACGATTACGTGATGCAAGACGCCAACGATTTTTCATATAAGGATATGCTATTTTAAAACATCGTCGTCGTCTACCATCGCTATTAAATGTAAATCGAAATGTTTCTAAACGCCACCATTTATTATCTGTACGTTTGCCCGGAATAGTTTCTTTTAATAACCATTCAGGTGTCGGTAATTTACGAAGTAAATTAGTTAGAAATACCATCTTAATAATATGAAAATAAAGAAACAAGTATGAAGTTAAGATACGAAAGAAAGTATTGGTTAAGTAATGGAACCTAGAAAAATCGATAGAATGCAGAGAATCGAAAGAGGACGCACAATTATGGTTTTCTTCTGTAACAGAACAACGTACTAACTTGCTTCATATAAAATAAGTTAGATTCTATAACAAAGTATTCATCAAATTGATTAATGTCGATTAGTAGAATTTATAGTTCAGTAATCTGATTTTTTATTGCGCATGAGAAATGTTACGGATAATAACTGCAAAACAAAAAGTATAAGAAGAATGAGTTATTGTTTAAAACATCTACTTTCAATGAACAGTGAATAATTAATATTATAAATCATTACAAATAGCTCTTTTATCATGTTCATAAATAAAAAATAAAAATAAAAAATTTCATTTGGTTGCGTTTTCCTATACAAAATATGAGACTCCCATATGTTCTATGATCACATGTGTGTTATAATCCACCTTCACAAGACGTGATATCAAAAAAGAAAACAAGGAATAAGCAAAAAAACACATGCTATTTCGTTTAACTTCGACACTAAATCGTTCGTAATGTGATCTTCATAGATAAAACTATACATTCTTAAATCAACTGTAATTTCTTGTAATCGCAATTATCCCATATAGCATTTACAAGATTTCCTATTACCATTATTTGAAAAAGATTATACATATGACAGTCCACGTGATACAATTGAAAGTGCAAATGATATTTGATATGTCTATGAATATGGAAAATGTATTGGATGTGTATTGATAACCGATGGTGGACTTTATGTTATATTATTTGGAGAAAAAAAAAATCTGCACAAGGTCGTGGTGTTGGTAAATGTTTATTAGAAAATATTATTTGATAATCTGATGAACATGTTTATAGATTTATTTCTTTAAATATTGAATACAATAATAAAAAAGTCATTGGAATTTTGAAACGAGCTGCATTTCGAAAGAAATTTTATGAACCAAATTCTATCGAACAAGTACCACAATTCGGATCAGCTGTTGTTGCTATGGTTTTGTTTTTGATATAAACATATGAAAATTTCTGCGGTTCTATTAACTAAAAATATAACAAAAACATATTAATTTTCTTGAAATGCAAATGATTATAAACCGTGCTCTTCATTTTATTATAACAAATACAATTAAAAATGTTTTGGGACTTCATATTTTGTAAAATCATGTAAATGAAAAATAACAAATAATAATAAATCTAATGTAACATTTGTTTATCTATTAAAAATAAAAGAGAACACATTATAATTGAATATACTAACGATTTAATCACATTTATTAATACTACTGAAGAACATATTCTTTCAATGGTTAGAATTTGATGTCAATAACTCATATTTGAAGACGATTAAACATTTTCTTTACTAAAGGTTCATAGCCTTGCTAATGATATATTGAAACTAGCTTTTTATTTCATCGATATAATCAACGGAGGTTCTATTGTTTACTATGTTTGTTTATTTTCAAGGATTGAATACAGGAGAGAATGAAAATATAGGTTAAAATCATTAATGTCTAGTCTCTCCTTAACAAATGTTTGCCTTTAAGATATTTTGATTTTATAAACGGTTATATAATAAAAGAATAATTATTCCATATTTTAATAAATATCTAAAGTATTATTCAAAAATTGGAAGATGTTTTCATTAATTATTTAACATTACATATTCATTTGTATTTGGTGTGTTATTGGCCGTGAGTAGTTAAAGCAGTTAAGAAAATATTATTAATGAATACATTTCAAAAACCAACATATCAGTATTATTTAATGAAACACACAGTATTGTTCTAATGTTGACTATTGGATTTTATTTATTGTACTGGACTGTAAAGGAGCGGATATGAAAAATAAAAAATTTTAAAGTACTTTCTGTGTTACATCAGGAACAAATAAATATGATAAACATGTGATCAGCCATAGAACTTGCTAATCCTTCTGTTATATTAAATAAAGAAAATATTCAATTTATTTTGGTCTTAAAGTATCAATAAATTAATTGAAAAACCCACCAAATATCGTTTTTTTTTAAATAACCGGATTATTTTTCAAAATATTTGTTGAAGATCGGATGACAGTGATGACATGAAGTTTGTCCTATAAAAGCAGATGTGTCCAAAACAAAGAACAGTTCATTACAACATGTTGAAATTAGTGTGCATCTTTCTTGTTTTAGTCGTCTTGGTTGTCAACAGTCATCCTCGTAAGTTTGCGATAGATTTTGTTGAAAAATTGCTATAATATATTCTAATTGTTGTTTCTAGATGGTGGTCGTAAACCTGGACATGGAGGACAGCATGCAACAGATCACTCCGAAGGTGACTCAAAGGAGTAAGTCCATGTTGCTAATTGTTTAGTTTGACATTTGGTTATTCTCATCTGCATAGATGCGGAGAACATCGCAAACATCCAGGTCACCCAGGAAAACCAAATGGTCCATGTCATCATAAGCCAAAACCTACTCGTCCAACAAAGCCCACATTAGCGTAAGACATCAGACGTCTTTGATTTGAAATAATCTAAAAAGCATGCACCCTCTGTATTTTCACAGAACACCACCACCAACTGATGCACCAACACCACCACCAACCAACGCACCAACACCACCACCAACCAACGCACCAACACCACCACCAACCAACGCACCAACAACTATCGACCCATAGTGAGATGGTGAATTTGCAATAATAAAAATGATATTATAAAGCCAATAACACTGATGATAAATATGATATTTCTATCAACTATATCTTTGTCATTCTTGCTTTTTATCATATAATAAATAAAAAGTTGCTATCAAAATAATTCTTCTACTTACACTCACTCATAATTGAAATCATAATAAGAAACATTATTTCTATCCATTTTCACCAATAATGTAACTGCAAATTTATACTAATTTCATTGTATGAATGTTCGAAAAAGACAGAAAAATGAAATATATTAGTTTATTAGAATAATAACTGATAATTGTTGTGTAATTCTTGCTAAGTTGCTATATTTTTCATTCAATATACAAAACGATGAACATTTACAAAATCTAAATGTTAGTTGTTTATCTAAGAAATGAAATCGTCTAGAGATTGAAATACAAAGCTAGAGAGAAACGATGTTTGTATAAGTTTTTCTTATAGTAAGATATATTCTTCTGTGGAGTTTTTCAATGTCTGATTATTATTCAATAATATTTTTTTCCTTTTTCTCTTTTGTGCCAATAAGCCTACATAAAAATTTGAAGTGGATGAAAATGAGTTCATTTTTTTACACAAAACTATTAATATATTGATTCGACTACAAATCTATGATAAAATCAGATGTAATACTAATAAAATCTTTTGTTTTGATATTCCATGATAGACCTACTTTTGATTAGTATTTTCTTAATTTATAAGCTACTTAAACGCATGAAAATCTTCATGTTTATATTAAAGGTTCAATTTTATTTAAAAAAGTTTTGCTTGTTTATTTTAAAAATATATTACAATAAAAAGAAATCGCTAGATTATCTGTACTTATAGATGACGACATGACTAGTCACAACACAGAGGATTATAATTAAACATTCATAGGAAATGTATCTGGTACGTGATCTTTTTCTGCTTGTGCCCATGCTGGATGAATTTCTAATGGTCGTAATGCACGTGTATTTTCAACATGAATAACACAATCAAATTGTGTTGAAAGACTTGCATCAAAATAATGCGATTGTCGTTCAGTACGTGGACGATAGATAACACCAATCGCTCGTTCTAAACGTTTTTTATGTAATTCTGTATGTAATTCATTTGAAAGTTGAATAGATGAATTATTTGAACGAAATAAAAGATAATATTGACCATCATTCTGCATTGTTGAATCTTGTGTTAAAGCTTCATGTAATAAAAATTCTACACTTTCATTTAATGATGGACGAATACGTTTAAATTCTGGATCCATATCCCAACTATCAGCTGCTGTAACTGTACCAGTATATGTAGTAAATCCAATATTAAATGTATTTTTTATACCGAATCGTTCACGTACTAATTGTCCAATATTAACTTCTCTTGCACGTCGTGAATCAGTCTCACGTGCATCACCAACATGTGAATTATGTGCCTAAAATAAGAAACATGTATATATATTTAAATTCGAATTATTTTACCCAAATAACAGCTTTAGTTTCCGGTCCATTATATTTAAGTAAATCTTGTAAACAATCACACATATGTGTATCACGAATATTCCATGTTATTTCTCCACCTTCAAACATATGTCGATAATATTTTTCAGCTTCACGAACAATTTTAGCATTTTCCATAGCATAAAAACTTGCTTCACTTTCAGCATCATGTGTTTTATGTTCAGACATAGTTTTTGCATGAAGATCTAACATTTGTTTTAATACCTCAATAGCTTCTTTTTCACAACCAGGTCTAAGTTTTGTTGCAGCACAATAACCATATTCTTGTTCATCGGAATATCTTTCAAAACATCCATAACATTTACGTGCTTCTACTGCAAGATCTATTCATGAAATAAAATAAAAATAAAAATCATTGTATGAAAATTTAACAAACCAGGTGCATTTTTGTCCAGATATTTTAAAACTTCTTCACGTGATGATTGTAAACTATATAAATCAATACCGAAAAAGCCAGTTTTTTTCTTTGATTCATTAATATTTTCATTATGTTTTCGAAGCCATGTTATAAAATCTACGACAACAGTATTTCGCCTAAAGAATTAATTTTGAATATTATTGAAATTAAAGCGAAACATTAGACATACCACATCCATGCTGGAAATCGTGTAAATTCTTTTAATGCATCATCAGCATCTTTGATATTTGATGCCGATGAAAATCCTTTTACCCAACGATTAACTCGATAAGCTGGTGGCCAATCAGCTTCACATGCAATAATTGTAAAACCCTATTTATTTATTTGTACAGGAATTAGATTTTCAACAAAAGTATTACCGTAATATTGATATGCTGCTGATATTTACTCGGATTAAATTAACTTTTTGAAACTATATCAATTCAGTTCTCAAGAAGTATTTATCTAATCTTCTTTACATTGTTTATAATATCAATGATATCTCTGTATTCTATTGAATATTTAATACGAATGTTAATAAGATAGAAACTGTAATGATATATCAGCAAATAATTAAATTAACTCTGATAGATAGTATCATAATCTTAATTCTAATATACTAATCATGGAACACTGTTACTAAGTCAATCTCAAATAATAGTTTGAGAATGTTGAACATACTTTTTCTTTAATTAATCGTTTTGTGATTTCAGCTCGATGTGAATAGAATTCATGTGAACCTAAATAAAATTTATCATGTTTTTTATTATTATAATTTTTCATCCGAAAGAAAAAATACCATGTGAAGCTTCACCGATCATTACAACTCGAGCATCACCAACTGCTGCTATAATTTGATCATAATCAGTTGGTGTATTTGAACGTAAACGTTGTGCACATTGTTGAATTAAATGTAAAGCCTTAGTATTTGTTTTTGTTACTCCTGCCATTGTTGTTATTTTTAAAAAAATGACTGCGTAAAAAGTAGGATAGAAATTCTACCCTTAATGAACTGTCGCTATTTACTACTAAATATATCTAACGTAATTGTTAGCGCTCGTATTTGATTGGATAACTTATTGTTCTTTTTTTTACGACGACTAAGCCGTCTCGATCTTGCTTGTGTTGTTTATTTATACTTATTTATTTTCTTTGTCGCTTGATTTCTTCTCATAAAAAAGATTGATTGATTTTCCCTATTTCTGAGATTTTTTTCTTTTCGAGAAATTCGTTTTACTTGACATTAGTTCATTAAATAAATAAATGTGACAAGGTTAATATTTATTTCTTCAAATATTTCATTGGATTAATAATATAAATGAGTTATTCATACAGACAGCAATAATCATCATCATAAACATATGGCTCTATGATTATCGTCTATACTCATAAGCAATTGACCCCCTACCGATTTTGTGTACTAATAGGGAAGGTCTTTCTTTGTATACAAAATAAACATTGAAGGTCAACAAGCTTTATCCCTTATGTTAAATGATCCGAATTTAGATGGAGATAGTTCAATTTAAGTGCTATACAGTTGTTGTATGAAGCGTGTCCGAGGGCGTTACGCATAATATTTGTTCGTTTATTCTGCATGAATGTATTACGCATGTGAACAAGATGATAGTTTATATATGAACATATGGACACAATCATGTTGTAATGCAATAATTAGTATGAATGATCTATATGTGATTAATTCTATTAATCATGACGCTTGTTAAATAGTGAAAACATATAGACAAGAGAAAAATATCAATTTCATGATCTTATTTATATATAGAATTCGTTTAAGTGTACTTTATTCTTTCTTTCTCTCATTTTTTTTTAAATATTTTAGATGCGACGACGTCGACGAACTTCATTACTATTACTCTTCACCTTCGCATTCACTTAGCCACCAATATTTAATTGTTCACTTGTCTTTTGTTCCGGTGGTGTGTGTGTGTGTGTGTGTGTTTGTTATTCATTCTTTCTTTTTACAACCTGCATTTTTATGTCCCATGCGACGACGCCAACCAAAGGCCCGTCAACTGTTGATTGTGAAGTCTTGACGGGTAAGTTTATATATAATTTCAATTAACTCCATTGTACAAAACTAGGTCGATTTGATCAAGGTTACGAATAGATTTGACTAAATCATATTCACTTAATGTTTTTCAGAAGTATACTTAACTTCTCTCTCTTATGCTTCTTCTTCTCCTCCTTTTCTTCTTTGATGACGTTTTGCGTAATAGTTTGATATACGTCTTGTCAATATCCATTGCATATAATAGGATACAAGGTTAATACGCCCCTCTTCTATATATAGTTCATCGGTAGAGAAAAAAAAAGAAGAAAATGTTCTAAGATGAAATCTCGATAAGAAATCATTCATAAATGATATATTCATTAGTGATTGATCATTTAGTCAAGTAGTATATATAATCGTGTGTGCATCGAAATTTATTTTCAGTTCGTCTAGTCTATAATTTGTGTTAAGAGATATTCGTTCATTTTCAATGGTGAGTAAATTAACGTAGCAGTAGTAGCGATAAAATTATTTATTTATCTTTATCATTGAACATAAGCTAAAAGGTGAAGAATTTCATCCTGAATTCTAATTTGTACCTGTCGGATTTTAAATATTTAGACCTTGATATGAATCTATAGATATACAGTGACCTATTCATTCTGTCAAAATATAGATCTTTTGAAGTGTATTTATACCTACTTAGTAATCGATCAAATAAAATGAGCATATCCTATCCTTTTGAAAAGGAAGTCTAATTTCTAGTGGATATTTTGATAGGATCAATGATTTATTGAACACTCAAATCATCGTAAGTCAATATTTTCACTGTAAATCTAGTTCGTTGTTTCAAATGTACAAGAATATTATATTGAAAGTAATTTCACAGATGAAATAATATATTTATTCCTTTCTCTTAGTTGTATTTAAGATTCATGTTTTATGTATAAGTGATAAAAGCAAATTAAAATTTCTAATTACCATAGAACGAGATAAAATAATACATATTGAACTTAGATCATTCGTGTGTGAAGTTTAACACTTCAAAGAAAAGAATATATAGTGTAAATGAGTCGACCATTATATGTCTACTCGATAGAAATACATGAATCACTTCTTTTTTTCGTATAAATGTGAATTCACATAAGATAATATCCGAATTGTATTTTTTCTTATGCGAAGATTTTTTTCTTCTACATTATAATTGTCTTTAAAAATTTATCAAATATGTAACGATGATGACGTGAGCGAAACACTTGACTTATATTATTTCATCTTTGATTTGATGAATATTCAAATATATATATTTGATTTTTAATCATTTATTGAGAATATGTAAATAACTTTAAATATAATCATTTAGACATTCATACACAATCAAATTTGGCCGAAGTTGAAATAGTCAGTCTTGTACAAGAATTAATCCCACGTTATCGTCTACGTGCTGAAACTGATTTCGCGTGTTCAAACGAAGATTTTATTCAAACACCACGTATTGACGGTTCTGAATTTGAAGCTTTAACTAATATACAAATCCGTGCTCTTCTTGATTATTACGGTAAAATTCGGCTTTATTTATATATATATGCAAATGATAATATTTTAACTATAAACAAACATAATCACATTCTCTTTCTTTTTCCTTATCATGACGTAAGAATGATAAACATGTATATAAATCATTGAGAAGCGCTTGGTTGAGTGACATGCGAAGACTTTGACATGAACACATAAAAAACTAATTAGGTAGTTGTTATTGATTTTAGATAGGTAGCGCATTTTCTTTTTCTCTAACATAATTATATTATTTTATTTCCTTTAGCTATTTTTCTTTACATACTTTTCTATATATGTTGATGTGTAATTATAGTATCGATAATGTAATCAAATTAGTTTTGACAGTTTTATCAGTGAATTAATTAACAGCAATTTTTATTGAGATGAATATTTCATAAAGAGAGACATCAACTAGACGATCAATTTTGTCAGAGAGATTTTTCAATACAATGAACTTCATCATTATAAGTCCTAATAGATTGAACATCACACTTTACACAAGTGTAGTTTTTTCATATTCAGATACAGTAATTTAAACGCATATATAGAGTAGTATCTGACTCGAGTGAGATCAAATTTCCACATAGGACAAATAACAATTATAAACGAGATATCAATTTCCTTTCTAAATTTTACTAACAGTTGATATAATTGAATAAAAAAAATATATGACATTTCTAATTCAATCAAAAATTCCTCAATCAGTTTTGAATTATTAAATTATTGACAATAAAAAAAAATTTTGTTGTATTTTTTAGCCTCAACAAGCAATCGAATTAGCCAAATGACAAAAACTTACCATGATATAAGTGCTGTAACTCGCATGTTAGAAGATCGCGAGAATGATTTACAAATGGCAGTTACTTTAGGTCATACCTTACTTGAAAGTAATGATTCTTTACGTAATCAAGTATCCTTATTAGAACAAGATATTGTTCAAACAACTGAAATTGTTAAACAACTTAAACATGATTTAACTCTTAAAGAACGAGTCATTCGATTTTATAGCGATATGGAAGAGAATGATGCTCAAGCATCAGAAGCAAAGTAAATCAAGAAAAAATTTATATTTTTTGTTTTTCTAAAGTTCTTTCTTTGTCTAGTGATCTTGGTGTTCGACATTTTGAACAGAAAATTCGAAATCTTGAATACGAAAATGAAGAATTACGTGCTGAAGTAATATCGAAAAATTCTTTTCGAATTAATTAAATGGATCGTTTTGTTTTTTGCTCTTAGGCTTTACAATTAAAACTCGATGCTGAAAATTATGAAAATCAAGAACAATCTATAGTCGATAATTTTGTTAATGCCTTAGGTAAATTTAAGAAATCAAAAAAAAATTATATAAATATTTTTATTTTAAAGCTAATGCAAATGCTGAAATAGATAATTTACAACAAGAATTAATCAAAAAATCTAATGAAAATACTCAACAACAAGATGAAATTCTTCGTCTTTCTTATGATGTAAGATCTCATTGATTTTTTAAATATTTAAATTATAATTCATTTTAGATGCGAGAAGTTCATCGTCGATTAACCGAATTAAAAAAAGAAAATGATGAATTAAAAAATCTTTTATCCATTGGTGGAAAAAATCGTAATGATTTTGAAATCAAAGTAAATTATTAAAATTTAACAAAACTTTTTGATTCATTTTTCTGATCGATTTTAATTAGATTCATCAATTAGAAATAAACTACAGTGAATGTTTAGATAAACTTCATAAATCACAATTTGAAGTAAATAATTTACAACAAAAATTACTTCAAACATCTCCTTCCACATCTATGAATGATTTATCATCACCCAATCGCCATACAGTATTTTTATCTCCAATTGAATATGCAAATTTTATGGGAATAGAAAATTCACTTAAATCAGAACTTGAAGAAGTTCTTGAAGATCCAAATCAACTTTGTCCATCAACAATTAATACAGATGAACAATTAACAGCAGTAAAAAAACTCTATCGTCGAAGAGGAAAACGAGATCAAAGTGATACTGATGGAGAATCAATTATGAATGATTCAGCTTATAGTGACACAGAAAGTCTAAGCAGGTATTTAATCTGCATGTTTTTTATTGATAAGATTTTTGAAACAAAAGTATTTTCTACTTTGTTTTTATTTGTATCTGTATGAGAATGAATTTATACTTGCGTTCTTGTATTTATTATCAGACTCAAAGAAGAATGAGAATAGATCTTATATATGTTCAAGAAAGTAATTTAGTGTAGAATGCTATTTTAATATGGGCTAGCAATTCTTAGATATTATTTTTGATTATACAGAAAAAGACAAAGTAGATAAACTTTTTTTTTGTTAAATGCTTAACAACACGCTTATTATTCATATCACATGCATAGTGCTTCGTCATGTCCGTATTGTCATCGATGTTCACCTACACCTGCTTCTGATTCTAAGTATGCGCACTGTAGCTTTATTTGTTCTTGATGTATTATTAATAATTCGAATCAATAGATCATCATCTACCTATCAAATTGAACGTCGAATGCCATCTGGACTTTCATCAAGGCTAAGACTTGTTAAAAAATTTGAAGGTATATTTATTTGTTATTGTAGAAAAAAAAAGAATACTTATATTTGTTTGTATTAGGATCGAATATGTTAAAACGATGGCAAGAATTAGCTGAACCTAGTCTTTCATCATGTCTTGAAACGATACCCGGTGTGTATACACGTGCAGACATTTTACATGAAGTTAAAGAAGAAGATGATGAATATTCATCAACATCACAAAATGATTTCGATTTAATATCGACGATTCCAACACCAAATCCTTCATCACAGTAAGTTCTTTTTTAACTTCTCTCCAATTTATTTTTGATAGAAAACAAAAATTTTGTTTAGAAAAAAACGAATGAATCTTGTTGAATTATTAACACAACAAGGTTTAACTGCTCGAACGATTGAAACATATGCTCCAGATCCAGATGATAATGAAGATCCAACAACACCACCAACATCACCAACACATGGTGCTAAAATTCAAACAAATGCTCTTCTTCATCAAGTTATGCAACGTTTAGTTGGAATGTCATTACGTACATTTGAAACATTGACAACATCTGTTAATGATCATAATACTGATAATGAAGAAGAAGAAGATGATGATGATGATAACAACGAATTACAAGATATCGAATCTGAGCAACGATTACATAAAACAGCAACAATAACACCTCCGTCATCACCAAAATTCGAGGGTCTTGCAGCACCAACACCAAATACAGCAATGCGTGCAATAAAATCAAGTACATTTTTACGTGTTTCAACACTAAATCCATTTACAAAAGCATTTGCCACGCGTTCATCTGATGAAGTACCATCGATTGTTAGCGATTTTATTCGAAGTTATAATCCAAAAAAATAGAAAATGAGAAGAAATTCTATTTCTCATATAGATTTTATTTAGAGCCATTTTCACGTTTGTGTGTGTGTATATCTATTTTTCATAAAACTGTATATTTATTCAACGTATGATCTGACATATTATGCCTCTTCTTTTTCTGATAGTTAGAGCATACCTGTGTATTTGTACTGTGGGTTTTCTCCACCATTCTTTCATTCAAAGTCACGGTTTCTTTTTTTTTCGTTCTTTTGATTTATAAGTTTTCTTTTTTTTTTTACAAAACAATTTCGTTTGTGTACGCTTTATGTGTGCGTGCCGTTTTTTCTTTTCTTTTTTTTCTTTTGATAAAATAGAGCCACAGCAAGAGAAAAAAAGATATTATAAAAGAAAAGTATTGTCTATTTTGATTTAGATGTCGAAAAATACAAAACGACAGAGGACATTGGAGGATGTATTTGGCAGTAATTCAACAAAGAAGAGAAAAAAATCGAATGATGATACTTCGAATGTTGATAAACAGAATATTGTAAATACTCCAAGTAAGTTATTCTGTAGATAAGAATAACAAAGTTGGTGATGTATATATATGTACTCTTTTCATAGCTACGAGTTCAACTGTAAAAAAGATCTCTGATAATGACTTAGAATTATTAAGACAATTCGATCTCGACATGAAATTTGGACCTTGTACTGGTAAGTTTTTATTTGATATTCTTTTCATAAAAGATTTTATTTCTCTTATAGGTATTCCACGTATTGATCGTTATGATCGAGCTATACGTCATGAGTTAGATCCTCCTGTTCGTGTATTAGAATTAATCAATAACTATCCAAATGATCGTCAAGTTACACATTGGTAAAGTAGATTTATATAAATATATGTATATGTATATTTCTTTGTTTTAGTATTTGGCGTGACTATACATTATGAAGTATTGTTTTGACAGTTGTTTATTTTTTTGTTTTTGTAATAATTTAATGTTTTAAAATTATTTTTATGCAATAATTCCGAATAAAATAAAATATTTCAGATAATTTCATACATGCGTTCATTTTCATGGTTACGTTTTCTATTCCTCTCACGTCATAGAAATCAGGTACAATATTAATATCATACGAATGACTCTATCTTAAGAACTATGAAACAATGACTTGAATTCTTTTTTTTAGCTACGACGTTTTATTTCAGTATTTAATACACGTACTACATTTTACAATGGAATTTATCGTCATGCGCCTATTCCAATTCTAATCTCATTTCCATTATGGTTTATTGTTCGTGCGGCAACTCAAACTGAAGATGCTAAGGAATCAAATCGACCAAAAAGTTTGTATTAGTATATTTTCTTTACATATGTATATCTTTGTATCAATCAGATCTTGCAACTATTGTTGAACAATTAGATACAATGGTTGATAAAGAAGAATATCAACAAGCATATGAATATATAGAAAAAAATAAAACAAATGAATTATTTCAAAGTCATTATATTAGATGGAGAATAGCGAGGTATGTAAGACTATAGTATATGTAATCAATTACAGATTCATCAACGATTATTTTATCTTTAGAATATTTTATAAACTTTCATTAATAACCAAAGATAAACAATTAAAAAAGAAATTAGTTGAAGATGGTTATGAACAAGCTAAGCTTGCTCTTGATCATGGTAATCATATTTATTCTGTTCATAAATGGTATGGAATTTTACTCAATGAAAAATGTCAATATACTAGTACAGATGAACAAATTCGAAGTGCATATGAAGTTCTTGATCATTTCGAAGAAGCTGTTCGATTAAATCCACAAGATGCAACTTGTTATTATCTATTAGGTTCATGGTTAGTTAAATTTTTTGTCATCTTATTTAATCATTATTTTGTATATAAAGGTATTGGGAAGTTGCAAAATTATCTAGTTGGAAACGAAGTATAGCAAAAATGATTTATGGTGAATTACCTCGAGGAACCGTTCATGATGCATTAAAAAAATTTTTATTAGCAGAAGAAATATCACCTGGTTTTTATAGTAAAAATTTATTGATGCTTATTAAATGTTATACTGAACTTCATTCTCGTCCAGCAGCTATGGAATATGCTAAAATATTATTAGAACGTGAAAGAAAAACACAAGAAGATGAAGAAGTCTATCAAGAATTAATTAAACTTATTCCAAAAATTGAACGTCTTGTGCCATTTGCACCACAAGGAAAAATGTAATCAACATATTTAACATTTCATATATACATGTTACTAAGTAACATCCTCTTTTTTTTCTGACAACTAACGACATCTGAATAAATATTCTATTGATTACTCAAATTTGTAACTGTTGATCATCGTCGTGAAAGTAACGAACAACGGTTGCTAACTAACTTGATCTGATTTGTTTTTAGATGTTAACAAGTTTTTCTTTTCGTCAAACTAGTCGTTATTTAATTCTTAATTCTTCTCGAGTTCCTTTATCTACTTTACCTTATCCAAAATCAAGTGAAACACAAGCAGCACCTGATGGAACTCCAATTAATTATCCTACACAACAAAATTCATCGAAAATTAATCCTATTATATCAATTTCTTCAAATGATCTTTTAGAAGCTAAACGATTAGATAATCTGTCATCAACAAATCCAAACGATGCTAAAATATCGAATACACTTGTTTTACCTGGTATACCTATGCCTACAACTGCACCGCCATTAGCTACTGAACAACAACAGACAATTAAAGAGGAAACAGAACAACATGAACGAATACCATCATCACGTTTTTCAGCTTTTCTTCGAAGTATTCGATCTGGTTTACCATTTTTTCCATCGAAGAAAAATAATGCATCATCAATAAATATTACGACTACACGAGAACATTTTATTCCGGTATGAAATTTTCTTTTTGTAAAGAATGAGGAAGTACTGAAAGTCGATTTCTTTATTTTCTAGTTAACACGTCCTTCATTAATTCGATTATTAGCTACTGATAATCAATTACTTGATGATAATGAAGATCGTCTTTTATTTCATCAATTATGTGAAGGTTTCGATAGTGCTGTTGTTCAACGTTATCATCCAATATTAAATGAATTAAAAAATTTATTTAATCCATTGAATCCTGATCATGAAACAATTGAAAATCTTCAATTATCAATGCGTGATCGTTTAGATAATGAATATTGGTTATTACAAAAAATTAATGATTTACTTCATCGATCTAATTTTACTGAATTACCACGAAATATTCTTCTAGAAAAATTTATTATTCAAGGAGACTCAACATCATCGTCATCAAATATTAATATTAAAATTAATGGTTATGATTATGATGTATTAAAATTTTGGATACTTGGACGTGAACAAATACCTGGTGGATATGTATCACGATGGAAAAGATTATTTGGAAAATCTAATCCTGTTATATCAAATGATTATTTTAAACGTGTAATTTTAGCTGTACGTCTTAAAGGACAAGATCGTTTATATTTAAAAGCTTATCGAGATATTCCATCACAAAATCTTCCACAATTATTACCTGTTGGTAAATTACAAATAGGTGGTTATGAACAACGACTTATTTGGTATACATTTTTTGTTGGAACAAGTACAGCTGTTACACAACTAATAACAACAATGGCAAATTTTCATATACCAGGTTTAGTTATTGGTGGTAGTAGTTTAACATTATTACTTGCTTTTTGGTCATTAAGAAGTTCATATAGATCAAAAATAAATTATTTATCAAACATGAATCGAGTTTTATTTTATAAAAATATTGCATCTAATAAACAATTATTAGCAATGATTATTGATCGAGCAGAAGATGAACTGAGTAAAGAAATGTAAGTAATTTGAACAATAAGATAAAATGAAATTATTGGATTTCAATTCTTTTTATAAAAAGTATTATCAAACTATATTTTGATTTTTAGTCTACTTGTTTATATGATTATCTTATGGAGACAACGACAAAATGCTGATTTAACAACAAAAATTCTTGAACTAGAAATAGAAAATTGGATTCGTGCAAAAACAAATGCAAGTATTCATTTTAATAGTGATCAGGCTATTGAATTTCTTCGTAAATTAGGTAATTTAATGTTTTTCTTTTATTAGCATTTTTTTTAATGTTGTTTTTGTTTAGGAATTCTTTCACTTGAAGATCCAGCTAGACCAAATCATTTACAAGTAATTCCGTTTAAACAAGTGGTTGGTATTCTTCCAAACATTTCTCGAGCATTAAGTGAAAAAAACGAAGAATGGGATTTAATTGAAGGTTATGATAAAAAATATTTTGAAATGGATTGGAAAACTGTTCTTAATGAAGATAAACTTCTTAATAAAGGTGGATGGCATTAAATTATTTCATAGTCAAATGGAAAAATAAAACGGATAGATTAGTGTGCAATTTTTTCTTTTCCTGCCATCATTTTTTTTTATATCTAACAAGTATTTAACTATATATGTGTGTGCGTGTGTGTATAGAAAATTTTGCTGAAACAGCAAAATATATTATTATTAAAAAAAATCATCATTCTTTGTACTTCTAGATAATAAAAATCGATGAATCACTAAAAAATATGATTGAAAGTGAAACACCTGCAGCAGAAAAAAGTGGATCT
Source organism: Adineta steineri (assembly GCA_905250115.1). Classification (NCBI taxonomy): domain Eukaryota; kingdom Metazoa; phylum Rotifera; class Eurotatoria; order Adinetida; family Adinetidae; genus Adineta; species Adineta steineri. The sequence continues at coordinate 153,267 of CAJNOI010000097.1, forward strand.
GGAAGACCAGGTAAAAGAATATTTCTTTCTTCTATTATATGCGATCAGTGGAAGAGTCTAAGCAATCTTAATAAGTTTTTTTTATTATATTTAAAGGACTGGGCTCTCGCAATCCGTCTAGAGTAACATTTCGTGATGGGAATGGTCAACAACAAGTACGTTCATCAACTCATCAAACTGAAGGTGATCATCGCAGTCCAAGCACATTATCATCTCCTAATCCTCATAATCGACAACAGCAGCAATATAATGAGTTAAAGAAAAAAGAAAACATAAATCCATTCAAGTTTTCACCGGATGTGGATTTTTGTGCATTGAGTCAGCTTGATAAACGGGAAAAAACAGAAGTATTTAAATCAAAATGTTTTTCTTATTTAAATATCTATCATCTATTTCAATTTAAAGGAACGTGAACGTATGCAAAATCTTAAAGTACATGATAAATTATCAAAAGCTCAACGTCTTATGAAAGGAAGACGTTTTCGTATTTTAAAAGATATTGATAATGAAATTGAAGAAGAAGTAAAATATTTTGTTTTAGTTTTTCAAATAAATAAGTTTTCAATAATAGAGAATTCTGAATAAAGAAACTCGTGTTCCATCTACTCGTGATAATGCCCCATGGCTTGCTGCTATTACACGTAATCGTCGTGTAGAAAATGAAAGTTTACAAGATTTTATTGAAAAAAAACGTAGCATGTTCGTCTTACAAGTAATGTTAACATGTTTTTATTTTTAATAATATAATATATTTTTTATTTAGTATGAATTAACTGTTAAACGTACTGAAATGCGTAAACTCGAAGAAATTACTGCTGCCGAAGAGCAACGTATTGAAAAAGCAGAAAAAGATTTAGAAGATGATGCTGTATGATAAAATATATTATTGTATTTTAACGTATATATTATGTTATTCTTTATTTTCTAGCATATGTTTGATCAATTTTTAGCAGCAAATAATAAAAATGCGAATGAAGCAGCCCGTGTGTAAGAAAATATGATTATTATTAAATTAACTTCGATTAATTTATTTCTTTTTTTGTTTCTAAATAGAGCTGATGAAGAAGCTCGAAAAAAATTAGAAAAAGTTGCTGAAATCAAACGTTTACATGGACAGATAACAGGATTAAAAAGTGAACTACTTCGACGTGAAGATGAATTAACTGAATTAAAACAATACAAACAATTTCTTGATCAAATAACACCCATAGTAAGTATCATACATTTCATTCATCGTTTGTAATAGAATTTTTGAAAAATTGTCACATTTCCAATACAAGTTTTTCTTATAATTTTCTTAGCAAAACAGAAAAAAAATTTTTTTTTTAGGAATGGAAAGAAGAACGTCGTAAAAAACTTCAAGAACAACGTATGGAAAAACAAAAACTTGAAGTACCATCTAGTATATCTGATGATCAAGCAAGTAAATCAGGTAGTCGACCACAAAGTCGTGTTACAGATACAAAAAGTATAAAACGTGGTATGGGTAGTACAACACTAAAAGGTCCTGTTAATCGTCGTACATCAAATTCTACAACTACTCATGATAGTGATTCGACTGTTAACAAAGGAAGTGACATAGACATAAATGATTTAGATAATGATTTTGAATTATATTTTACTGATCCTCAACAATTATTAGAAATATTTACTAAGCTTGAAGAACAAAATTTATCATTAATACAAAATAGTCAAGATCATGAAGAACAATTAGAAGAATTAACTCGAGACATACAAGTCACTATGGAAAAGAAAAATGCTGAAACTGCATCTTTACAACAACAAGTTACTAATTTAGAGCAAGCAATTGCTTCTGAAGAACATAAACAAAAAGAATTAATGGCTAAAGTTGGGTAAAATAAATTCTTTAAATATACTTTTATTGAATTGTATTTTGTTGTTATTTATATTTAGAGCTCATTCATTAGTTAATAATGAAAGTAAACAAGAAGAATATTTAACTCAATTATCAGGAGTTATAGGTGATGTTTATAAGAAAATCTTTAATGAAAATCCAGTAACAAGTGATCCAATAAAAAATCTTGCATCAATTGAAAATCGTCTTGAAGAATTATTTCAAGATATTGATCTTCTTAATCCAGATCGTTTACAAGAAGCTGAAAAAGCTAAAGAAAAAGAACGTCGTATACGTTTACGTGAACAAAAGAAACTTGAAGAAGAACGAATTAATGAAGAAAAGAAACGTAAAGCAGCATTACGAGCTAAAGAACCACCAAAGAAACAACTTGGTCGTCCAATAGCCGAACGATCAAGACCACCAGATATGAAAAAATCCGATCAAGATACAATCAACAAAACAAACGAAGAAGAAGAAGAACTTGCTTATTATTTTACTTGAATATATACATATATCTCATAACAGTGATTTTGTGTCTTTTCTTTCCGTCCATTTTCTATCAATCTGAATGAATGAATGAATTTTTTTTTTCAATATAATAAATATTCATTTGCTTTAGTGTGTATACTTTTAATTTCAAGATTTTAGAAACAAATCAAATAAATTTATATGAAACATTTATTTAATATCATTGAATGAAATATATTTTCATGTGGAATACGTAATTGAAATGGTAATGTTGCAACGACGGGAATTAAAAGATCAATAGCATTAAAAAGCCTCCTTACAAAGAAGAAATTTTTTGTTGAATAATTAAAGTTTGAATATGTATCAATACTTTAAAATATTTTTTTCATTAAAAATATTTGTGGATTATCTTTTTAAAACATATAGAATACAAAATCTATATTAAATACTTTTTTTTGTTTTATTTGTCGCAATATACGATAAAAAAAAAGAGGCAAACATGTGCGTTTGTCTATTTGTTATACAGTCACACATCATTACTTTTTATTTTTCCTAGTATCTCGACAAAACACGTTTCGTATTACATTGAAAATATAATATACCAAGGTAAAATACGAAATTATTGTGAAGGTCCATCTTTATGCTTAGTATAATATTTTCATAACAAAATGCACGAGAAATTACGAACTAAAAATTTAACTGCGTATGTCTGTATCCACGTGTACATATAAAAAATCGCTCTCTCTCTCCGTCAATGTATACCAGCTAAAAATAATTTTTATCCCTCTACGGCCAAATAGGATACTCTCTTCGTCTCTCACCGACGACGAAAAAATAATTTTTTTTCATAGGTTGCTCCTTACCTCACGATCGGCGTATATAAATCCGAAGTAAAGTGTAATAACTTACACAAACACATCCATCTCATATTCTCGTTTATCTTAGATCAAAAATCGATTATAATGAACAACATCATCAAAATAGTCTGCTGCATCATTTTTTTAATGGTAGCATTTCAAATGACACAGGGTGCACCAAAAGAACGTTTTACTTCAAGAGATCTGCTCCGTTATTTACTCAACAAGCGTAATAAATACCCACTTATCATTAGGTCTCCTTCGAACTCACTAACTTCACATCTTCTCTTCGAACTGAGCAAAATATTTAAATAGAATCCTGATCCTGCTACTCCTTGTTTGAGCTCCTCATTTTTCATGCGCTCTATCAACATGTAATGAACTCAAACTCTTCGTTTTGACCTGAAAGAAATATTTAAATACAATCTTGATGCTGATTGTTGGAGCTGCTCACTTGTGGTGTGTTCTTACAGGATGTAATGAAATAGAAATCTTTGCTTCGACTTGAATACAATATAGAAAATCAATCTTATTGTAAATTATTCATTTGTC
>CAJNOI010000097.1:166657-208758 GCA_905250115.1 Adineta steineri
AACGAACCCGAAACACTTCGACATCTGGTTGATGGATTACAAAGTTGCACAGTTAAATTTTTTGTTGTTTCATCTTCTAATTTTCATTTCTAATTAATAATATAGGATCTAGCTACAATTAAATTGGTTTCGATGAGTTTAGGTGATGTAGGAATGCAATATGTAGCTGAAGGTTTACAAAATAACACGGTATATTTGTTTATCTCTTATTTCTATTTTCAATTTTTATCACATAGACATTGGTTGAAATCAGTTTTTCAAACACTGAATTGGGATCTGAATCAGTACGAATTTTGGCTGAAGTTTTAGGAAAAAATACCGTAAACTTCTTTCTCTTGTTATGTTTTTTATTTCCAAATTGAATTTTTTGTAGGCATTGACCACTCTCGTTCTCAGAGAGAATAACATTGAAGGTGATGGAATTCAACATTTAGTTAATGCCTTAAAAAACAACACAGTCAATATATTTATTTATTCATCTCGTTCATTTTCATCTTGATTTTTTTTGATACAGACACTCACTAATTTATGTCTTACATCGAACCAGATCGGAGATGAAGGAGCAAAGCACTTGTGTGATCTTATACGAAATACCACAGTATATATATATCTTTTATTAATTAGATTTATCTCATTTTCGTTTGTATTTTTGATATAGACACTTACCACACTCGAAATTGGTAACATTGGTATCGGAGAAGAAGGAATTCGGCACTTAGCTGATGCTTTAAAAACTAATAATGTGAATCTATTAATTTATTTTACTGTTTTATTTTTAAATTGATTTATTTTTTCAGACAATCACAACACTCGACCTTGGTCTTAATAAAATCAAAGATGAAGGAGCCGGATATTTAGGTGCTGCTTTACGTGATAATAAAGTAAATTGCTTTTTATGTCTCTTAACCGTTCTTATTTCCATCATTATTTTTTCATATAGACACTCGATAAATTGGATCTTGGATCGTGTGAAATCGAAGCTGAAGGAGCCCGACTTCTAGGCAATGAATTACGAAATAATAAGGTTACCCCCTTTTTCTTTTCGTCTCTCTTATATTCATATATTGAATTTGTTGTATAGTCACTCACCAGTCTCAAGCTTTCCGGAAACAGCATCAAAGACGAAGGGGTTCAACATTTGCTTCATGCTTTAGAAAATAACATTGTAAATCTTTTTCTTTATTTATTTTGTCACGTAGTTTCATATGGAATTTTTTTTTATTCAGATACTCAATGACCTTGATCTTGCTTGGACTGAATTTGAAGAAGATGGAACAAAAGCGATTGATGCTTATATGGAAAAGACAGGATGTTCTGTTTTTAAGGGATTTTGATTCTTAGATCGACATTACACAATAACGAACAAAACTTTTTGAAATTCTATTTTTTTTTCTAATCATTATTAGATTATAGTTATTATTTATCTTAAACTAACATATTTTATCTAAATAAATTAATAATATCAATTACATTATATAGTAATATTTTTTATAATTTCATTTTTTTAAATAATAAAATACAGCTAAAAGGCAGCAAGATATTAGCGTAACATGATATTGTCTATGACTTTGTATGTCTTTTTTGTCGACGTTGTTATTATTACGTGAGACAGTCTGTGAAAGCAGCTAGTTATCTAACTAAATCTTTATTAGATCATAACGATGAATACAATGACTGGGAATAGGATACAAAAAAAGTTTCTGTTCTGTTCCTACGTTATATTGTTGGTGGTGGAGGTGTGACTAGCATTCCAATAGGACTTATCGCTGTTGTAGATTCCATATTCAAAATAAAATTTTCAGGAATATAATTATATGGTGATGCTACATTTGTTAACGCCGTTTCTGCATCGTGATTAACTTGATTCGATGCTGTTGCTTGTCTTTGTTGACCTAAAAATAAATTAGAATTAATTGCTACTGCTAACTGAGAAGCAAAAGCATAATTAAAAGTATTACCTGTTACACAATTAGCCGCCTCTATCAATGATTTATTGATAAAATTTGTTACGCTTCGTATCCAGTTATCCACATTTCTAAAACTTCATAAAATATTATATAATAATATAATATCAAAAAACAACTTGATATTTACGAATTAATTACCCATCTGGATATTAATTCGCAATGGCGATCCAATTCGCTATTAATCTAAATAGAAAATATTTTCATAAAAATTACATTCGTAAAAAAACTACACTAACCCAGATTGAGCAATCCGACCCGGAAACGGTCGGTTCCAAACAGTTTCACAGATCTCATAGCAGTAGTATTCGGATGAATGGATCCGGTCATTGGATTCTTGACATTTCCCTGCTGATTTTAGTTAGAAACGGTATGGGTGTGGATGTGGGTGAGGGTGGGAGTGAGTGTGTTGAATGTAGATGAATTCATATATTCAACTAAGGCACACACCCACACCCTCAACTTGTACAAAATATGTATAGCTTATTATTCTCAATGAAATCAATATGTAATTGAATATTTTGTAATATGAATAAAAAAAATTGTTCCCATTTAATTTCGATAGATGTCCTTCATTTTTATTTAACGATATAAATAGTATATGGGAAGTAGATTAAAAGTTATGAGAAATATTTTTGATGTCTATTATAAGTATTTAAGATAAATCGTTTTCAAAAAGATGATATTTATTATTAGAATTGAGAAAATATTTATGTAAATCAACTTTCGTTTGACTTGTTATTTTATTTATTTACTTACTTATTTATTTTAATAGAGCAATATGATATGTTACTAGAAACAAAGATCATCTAGAAATAAAAGATTTCTTGTTTCTCGTACCTGTACTGCAAACAAAATGTTTTCCTTCTAGTTTTCACAAAAATAGAAATTATCATGCATGTTATGTTGAAATTGAAATATGTTACTCTATGCCACAATAGAACTCATAAACTTTTTCATAATGAATGCTACTAATTTCATCATTCTATACTAACAAAAATTAACAATGCTCACATATTTCCATATAAAATAAATGATCGTCCTTTGTATAAAAATGCGGGCATAATATGATAACGAATATTTCATATTTAACAGCTGTTTTTTCTATCGATCTAAATATATAATATCAGATATTTGAGATAGTTATGAGTTACATAACCATGTAGTCATAATTCTATAAGTGTTTCTCAAATGCATCATAATAGTAATATGAAATCCAGTATCTTGAGGGTGTGAATGGGTCTCAGCTTCTTTTACTCCCTACCACACCTACATCCTCCAGATGGGTTACAGCCGTTTATGTGACATGGGAAGACTGGCTATGAACATACAATAATTCAAATTTAGATTTTAGAATAGTTGTCAAAGTCTGCCGCTTGCACAATTCTGAAAAGAGCTCTCGAAGCTACCTCTCTTTCAGCCGAACTACTTTGAATAGTCTGTATGCTTTTTAGTGTCGGATATATTTATTCGAATAAGACTTTCAGTAAGATACAAATTAATTTCTAGGTTCTAGTGGTAACCAAAGCTGGCACGTAAAATCGAACACCGATAGCGAGGTATTGATCACACCCGATGTACCATTTGCACCTAATTCTCCCAAAGTGCCTGAGGAAATAGAATTCCATCCAGGTCCTCCACTTGGATCTAAAGAGATCAATCGTTTTCTAGTTACTTATTGAATAACGTGACCTAGAAAAACTAACTTTTAGCAAAATTTGCCCATGCTGTTTGCATAAAATTCGATAGTTGAATTTGCTGTTGTGTTGCGCCATGTTGATTATATGTTCCAAAGATCTAAATAGAATTTCAATAAAAAAATCTTGCTATTCATTGCTTTTTGCACATTATTTAGGCTGACCTCGAATATTTCTGACGAGTGGTAGGCTCGAAGACCGGGAAGAGGTTGTTGATTGGGGAAGTAAGCATTATAGACATAACGCCAAATGGGTTGGCCAGTAGATTTAGCAGCATCATTGGCAACTGCTGAGATTGGACAGCCAAAGATATCTTGAGGGTGTGGGTGTAGATGTAGCTATCATATTTATATCACATTCACACCCATACCCACCCTACAAAAGGCAATGATGTAATTCCATTTTATACCATCCTTGAATTTGAACAGTAGCAATCATCAATACTGAATTCACAAAAATGGAAATGAAAATACTACAAAGGTTTTCTATTTTGTTCTTCATCTGAAACTAATAAATAAATATATTTATTCGAAATATTAGCTTTGGGTACATCAACAGCTGAAGAAGCACACGAATATTCTCCTAATATGAATCGTCATCATATTATATTGAAATATGATTCAATAAAAGAACACAATTAGTATTTAATAGTACATTAAGTGATGATCTTAAAGATCAGATTAAATGACATATAGAAGATGTGAATCAACGATGTGAACAAAATTTATGAATAATTATTTATATAGAAGAGATACAAAACAGATTAATTTCAATCATTTTATTAATAAAGAACTTGCTCTTTTTTTTGCATCCAAATCAAGTATTATAATAAATTAATAAGAAATTAAAACCTCTTCTTTTTCTTTTAAATTCTTTTATTTTTAAAGGATGGTCGTAAACCTGACCAACACAAAATAATCTTTGTATGTTTAGTGTCTTTATTCATCATCATCATCATTATCATCACCGATTTTTGGTGGCGGAGGTATGATCAGCATCCCGACAGGACTAGTCGCTGTTGATGAATGCAGATCAAATATAAAGTTATCATCAGTAGGAACATATGGTGACGGTTCATTTGTTGACGTAGTTTGTGCATCAACATGAGTAGCTGCTGGTGTTGATGCTTGCTGAACTAAAAATATATTAGGATTACTTGTTGCTGCTGACTGAGAAGCAAAAGCATAATTAAAATTATTACTTCTTATACGATTCGGAGCATGTAAAATTGTTTCATTTATAAAACTTGAAATTGAGTGTATCAAGTTATCCAAATTTCTAAAACTTCATAAAATATTATATAATAATAAATATCAAAACAACTTGATATTTACGAAGTAATATTACGTTTATCAATTAATTCAATATGTCGATATGGAACTTGATTCATCTGAACAGAAATTATTTATAAAACTGATTATAAATTCAACAAAAACTTACATTAATTATAAATTCAACAAAAACTTACATTAATTATAAATTCAACAAAAACTTACATTAATTATAAATTCATAATCATTTTCTTTGAATGTGTGCATGACTGTCACAACTAACTGGTCTTTTCGATAATCTAGTGCCAAAATATCAAATGACCGGTTTTCAAACTTCAAAATTCCACCCTAAAATTAAAATATAAAATATGAAAGGCAGAAAACAATTCCTACTAATCCAGATCGAGCAATCCGACCCGGAAACGGTCGGTTCCAAACAGTTTCGAAGATCTCATAGAAACAGTATTCGGATGAATGGATTCGGTCATCGGATTCCGGCGGGTTTTAGCTGGTAATACACAGCCAAGATATTAAAATGTCGATTGCTGAATTGCAAAATCACTTCCTAAAACTAAGGTATAAAAAAGAAAACAGACAGAAAACAATTCCTACCAATCCTTCACCAGCATCATCGACTAGGAAACCCATTTTCATCAAATAGTAATGAGCTGTTATGACGAATTTAACTAATTCATTTCTCATCTTGTCTTTGTACAGCACAAAAAGTGGAGACAAAATAATTGCGTTTCCAGACATAATTGACATTGATTTTTAATCTTAAACAAACACACATTTAATTTGAAAATTAAATAAATATTTTTATTATAATCAAAAAGAAACCTAAGTGTTACCTTGAAGCTCATAACGACCGCAACTGAACGCTGCATTGGGTTCGGATATGTTTTGCAAAAGTGCCTGGGCAGGTTTGTCGCAGTACGCAGCTACCAAAAATATTTTTATGGTGCTATTTTGCTTGATTGTTGTTTTTTAGTAATCGATAAAAGTAAATCCTCGGTCCAATAGAAGTAACTATTCAACTACTGGAGAGAGTGAAGAATAATTCAATTTTTAATTTAGAAGGTTTATGCGTCGCTGGCCAGATACCACCAATAATAGTATTTTCAAGAGCATAACGTTGATTCAGTGGAAGTTCATTTATCACGAAAAGAATGGGTCATATTGATCTTTTCGATCCTTGTTTAATTTTTATACCATCTGTGTTCATTGTTAGGGTAAGAAAAAGACCAGGAGAGGTCATCTTCAATTGCTGAGAAATGCTACCATTGTAGATGTCGTTAATATTGTTATTTGTAGATGATGAAATAGGATTAATAGAACAATTGTTGTTTAACATAAGCTGTAGTTGATTTCTCATCTAAAGAATTAAGAAACTATGCTGACACTCTTCCGCTGAGAAGTGTTGGTCACAGTTTGAGAAAATTGATGAACTGGTTAGTGCAGACAACCAGTGTGGAAATGAGATGAAATACATAAATGTTGAATCACCTGCTATAATTAGACTTTTTAGTTGATATTATGAACGAGGTGCGTCATTCACTCCAAAAATTAATAATAATATTAAAAGATCAGAAATACATTGAATGGAAAGTTTATGACGGTGTTTGAAGACAACCTTTTACTGCGTTATCGAATATTGAAAAATAGCATATATGTGGATGTGCGAGATCATGAGGAATAAGAATATATAATTTGAATTAATTTTAACTCTTATATTAAAAGGAAGAGATATCTCATGAATGCTATGTTTAAGGATTCTGATTATTTTTATTGTACTTATAACTTTTTTGAGCTCTATCAGATGATATATGAATGAGATAATTTAGAGAACTGGTTTGTAATAGCTTCTGATACTACATAGTACTACTCTACGCAAAACAAGAATACAACATGTAAAAAAAGGGTGTGGGTTTGGACGATGTTTTTAAAATAAAAAAAATATTCACACACCATCACTCTTATACTTATAATGATTCGAGTTATACTTGCTGTTCCACATAGAATCTTTATTTTGATGTTATTTTCTAGCAATTTGTCTAAACATCATTTCTGAATTGCTTGTAGTACGATGTGTGTATCATTATTTTATTTCAATACAGTGAATCGCTTAAAACATTTGGAATGAAATTAATAAACTGCTGATCATCATCAAGAAAAGAACGTAATACACCTGTAGTGAAACTTATGCATAATGACTGGAATAAAATGTTTTTACAGTGAACAGATGGAATATATAACACACTTTTTAAAATGCGTATAAATTAATACCAAGAACGTATTCACCAGGAAATTTATTTGTCATATGTAAAAGAAAACTAAACTAATATGATCGTACGTGCTCTTTATTTTTGTACTAAATGACAATTAATCTTTTGATTGACATGAAGTTTAAAATTTCTATCATCTCTTAAACGACACAACTCATATTATCAAATAAATTTTTTACATAAAAGATGACTGTGTAATTTAAATTATTTTAAGTGTTAAAAGAAAGGTCCGTGAGTTCCTTCTTTAGTTTCTACGTCAATTTGTTTTTTTGCTAGCTACAACATACATAATGACAGGCATGTTTCTTTTGAAAGAAAACTAAATTAATATGTTAATACTCAATGACAACATATTATCACATTTGTAACATACAAATAATTTGAAAGGATTATATATTTATTATCCTCTCTTTTGTCATGCTCATTATAATTAATAATAAGTGCAACATTTGTTTTTCTTTTTTCTTCAGCAATGATAATAGATTACAATAACTCATCTACAATAAACATTGAATCATGGTTTATTCCTTTGAATATTAGCATGATCATATGTCTTATTTTAGTCATTATTCTCGCTACAATATTTTTATTTATTATCGTCATGGATAAAACATGTCATACAGTTCCAATGATGCTTGTTGCAAATTCATGTTTATCTGCACTACTATGCGCAGGTGATATTCTTTGGATAAATGTAACTACATTAATAAATGATGTTCAACAAATTGAATATCAAAATTTATTTTGTATTTTTTATGGTTATTTAACTTATGTTTCATGTGCTGTACTTAATTATTCATTTTTATTACAAGCTTTCTATCGATATATGATTGTTGTTTATCCAACACGTTTATTTTGGCAACTACCACAAAGTCAACTATTACTTATTGTTTTAACATGGATATATGCACTGATATTTCCTACTGGATTTATATTTACCGGTGACATTATTTATAATATGGACAATCAAATATGTCAAATACCTCTTCGATTTTCATTCGCAATCATTTTTGCAGTATCATGCGTCTATATTATTCCTGTTTCGATAACTATGTTTATTTATTATAAATTAGTTCGATTTATTCATCAAATGAATCAGCGTATAATACCTGTTAATACTTTGGTTCGTGCACGAAGAGAATTAAAAATGTTTCGTCGCACAGTTACATTGTTAATGATTATATTTATACTTGATTTCCCGTATGCATTATTTATTTTTATGTCATTTTTTAATGCGGCTCCAAAATATCATTTTCGTATTGCTTATATATTTATTGATATTGCATTGGCATGTGTAATGATTGTTTTATTTCAATTTACAGATCCACTTAAAACATCAATTTTGAAAAAATTAAATATAGAATTAGAAATGGTTGCACTAACAGAATCATGAATTAATAACATGAAAGATCGAAATTTAATTGTATACTTTTTTTTAAATAAAAATATTCATGTCGTAGCGTCTTTTTTAAGAGTTAGCACCGTGTCGAAGATATTCATTAGACGTCAATGAATTACAACTATATATCAAACTAACTGGTCTCTAATAATTAGTCGTTGTTTCTATCCAAGTATAAATGTTCTCACTAGGACAATTTCCTACCTGATCTTGAAGTGTTGTATACAATAAATATCAAAGAATAAAGTAGAATGCAAACGAAAACCTACTGACAGATCAAAAATAACAATAATAATAAAATGATTAGAACGACAAAACACAAACTATATATATATAAATAGTGAACGAGAAAAAGGAAGAAGAGATCAACAAGATAAAGAACAAATGTCTTTATAGTGTCATCTGCTGACGCGAATAGAGTCTATTTCTAAAGAGCTACTAGATATAACATAGAGGATAAGATGAGGACAACACACAGAGAACAGATAACAAAATTGTTCACAAGATGCCATAAATGAATTATAAAATAATTCAAGACCTGTTGATATTTACATGTATCGAAAATATAGATGTTTTGAATTATTTTGTAGTTCGTTTCCGTTATGAACTCAATACCTGCAAGCATCTATTTTCTAGAGTCGTCGATCATATTTATTTTATGTATCAATTTTCGTTGTTCAAGGGTGTATGCGATATATGAAATATATTAGTGTGAAATATTACTCGCTCATTATGTTCTCTATCACTACTTTCTTTCATTTACTTGTTTGTTCTATCCTTCGTCAAATACAAGATGAGGTATCTTCTATTTGAAAAGAAATTTAATTATAAGGATTGTACATGAAAGGTATATATTTGTCATTTTTTCAATCCACTTCTCCTTGATATCTATACATCTACGTTATCAATAAATATTAAATAATTTTATTATTAACTTGATACGCTTGAAACAAATAATATCTATATCATTGATTACTCAGAAAAACAAAACAGGAGGAAAAGAAGAAATGACTGTTTATTCTTGTTCTGTACTTCTAGAAGAAAATAAAATAATAACTAATCGTCAAGGTCTTTTCTTCTTTCCTACTATCAAAGACTATAAATATCTCTTTGTACAGCAACGACAACAAAACTACTGTATATTTCTGTATATAGCTGAATTTGTCTCTTCTTTTTCTTCGACATCAGTTTCTTTTCTTATTCTCTAAATCTGACGCTATACGAAACAATTATATAACATAACTTCTTGTGACAAAAATAAAATTATCGAGTGAAACTAAAAGAACATGTCGGAGAGTCCGGAACCACCAAAAACTAAATTAGTTCAATGTCAGCATGAATTCCAAGAAAAATTACATGAGATGCAAACACCACCGCCACCTTTAATAAGATCTGCAAATAAGTTAGTATTCAAAAGTGACTTTGCTCTTATTTTTTGTTGTTTGAAATGATTAAGTTATTTTTCGTATTTCTAGTCAACACGAAACGGAGTATAATGTAATGGACGAAATTACTCGCGTTCATCGACTGATCAGAGCTCATGGAGAACAAGGTGATTTTGGAATGCAAATGAAATTCGGTAATTTAATACCAGTAAGTAAATAGAATAAGGATGTTTCAACATCGGAAATACTCATCTTATGACTTCTCAATTAGAATACGCATGTAGCTATATTTTCAAAGGCAAATGAATTGTTGAAATACTGTGAGATATGAGACTATCATGTAATCTAATGTTCTTGGATATTAACAAAAGTGTTTACATATTTTTTTTAGATCTATGGAAATAATCAAGTCGATAAATTAAGTGAAGTTTTGGCAAATGCACGTAAAAATGGTTTTGTTAGTTATACTCTCAAGGATTTCTTACAACAAGATCGAGATGAAGATATTTATATTAGATTGGTTAAAACACCAGTTTAATTATTGATGATGATTATTATACATTTTTTTAAAGACCATCAGTTTCTAGGCTTTATATATTATTATGCATGCTATTTTTTTCTGAATTCACGAAAAACAAGTTTAAAAAACCTGAGTCAAAGAAAATGTGTCGAAACACTTTTTCAATAAAATTTGAAAAATTGATAATAGTTAAGTAGACAAAATTAGATACAATAGGTCCACAAAAAGAATGTGTATAATTATCAAATTATGGCATTGCCAATACAGACAAAAAAAAGCGTTTGTTGCAAGATTAAAAATAGCTTAAATGCGTGCTTACGACACGTAAGATAAAATAACAGAAAACGAAAAAGTGAAAAAAAAAGAACGAAGAGTTCGACAAACTATTGTACACGATAACTTATGCCGTGGTTGGTCTAAAATTTGGCTTATAATCATTCGAATTAGTGACATATTCGACAAATTTCTCTTGCGTAACTCTAAAAATAAATTAAAATAAATGAGAAAAATAAAAAAACAATTAGAGGAACTTACTGGCCACTGCCATCATCGATTTGACTCCAATGATGTTCCCACGCTGTATTGTTAGCTGGTATTTGTGTATCATCTCTAATTAAGTATAAAAGAAGAAAGTTATTTATCGGATTCAAATGAAATAATAAGACAAGAAATACATACGCGTTAATTTGACTTAAACAATTGAACAACTCTTCGCCTTGTTCACGTGAGACATAACCTATAAATATATATGAAGAATAAGAAAAATTGTTAAAATATTAAAGAAAAATATATTTACCTGGTGTCGGATTATTGTTATCCATAATATAATTAAATCGATCACGAGATGATGTATCAGTTGTAGATGCACTCGAACCATTATCAAGTAACAAATAAGCATTGACAAAGTCTGTTAATAATATAATAAACATAAATATTAAATTTCTTAAACAATGGTATGTAAACTTTCAGTTACCTTCAAAGCTCAATTTTCCTTAAAATAAAGAAAGAAAATTATATAAAATAAATTAATGTAAACATAGTAAAATTGTACCTGATCCTTCTCTATCAAAAGCTTTGAATACATGATTTGCAAATTTATCTAAATCATGATCACTCCACATAATTGGAGCAGATGGACCGGTTCCTTCTGCATGAACTTGTCGACTTAGAAACATTTCCTTGTAGAAACGACGAAAATCTTTCTTGTCCATTCTATTGTCTTTTCCTGTAGATGTAATAAATTCTTGATAAAGTTTGTCGACTTTATCTCGAGGAATTTCTAAATTCATTAAATAATTTTTTGAAATTAAGAATAAAAAGAAGAGTTAAATATTTACTAGTTATATTGCTAAATCGATCTAAATCCCATTGAGTAAACTTTGCTTTTGAATGATTTTTACCCATTGTACACAATTGAATTGAGAGAAAGTATGTAGTTACAAAATTAAGAATGACTATCGTATATAAAATGCTTGCTTTTATATAATAGTCAATGACGCAATTCTCTTTTTTTACTTTACTTTTTTTTCAACTGGAAGCACTTTGTCAAGCGTTTCTAAGAATGACCGAGTACAAATGCAAATATATGCACGGTTCAGGCTTAAAATAAATTCTCGATTGTGATTCTTTTCACTATGCTAACAAGAGGAGAGAGAGCGAACGAGAAATTCATTCTTTTTGCGTTGATGATTACCTAGAGTGGTTGTTTATAAGAGAAAGAGGAAGAAAAAGAGAGTAAGACAAAAGTTCATGAAGTTTTTTTTTTATTTCTTGCTTTTATAAACAATTCAGTTGTACTGTTATCAGATATTTAATCGAAAATAAGAGCATGGAGTAGGAATGAATACAATACTTACAGAGAAAATGGTTTATTCAAAAACTAGTTAAACACTTTTATTTATATATGATTTATACTAATTTACCCACATCTATCTTCACAATGCTTTGTTTGTGTTTCGTCTTATTTTAACTCAAAATAACCAAAAATGATAGATAATATGACCTATAAATCTAAATTATTTATTCTATTTCGTTTCATAAAACAATATATATATACATGTGTCTATAAAAAATCTATTTATCTATTAACATTTTTTTCAATAATTCTTCATTTCTATTAACATAGATAAAAAACATTGGATCCATCATACATGTTGATAAATATTGTCGAATAAAATCTGTTCGAATATTCATTGTTGTTGATTGTTCTAATGCTAATGTATCTTTTGTTTCATTAAAAAATAATGAATAAGATTTTGTTGGTTGTGTTGATTCTATTCGACTAGTAAAATTATTTGGTGAATATATATTTATTGGAAAATAATCACGTAATAATTTCAAACACTCATTAAGATCTTTATCATTTGAGAATTTAATACGAAATGAACGTGTTAAATTTATTGATGAAGATGATGGTGGCCATGTATAATAGAAAAGAACACTTTTACAATGAACATGAATATATGTACAATTGAACATTAACCAAATATCTAGGATTAAAAAAGAAAATTACTTTATCGAAATGATCTATTCGAAGCGGAGAAAAGAGTTATTTCTTTAAATGACATTGAAGCAGTAAGTAGCAAGTGAAAGATGACAGATAATGACTTACTATACCTTCTCATCCTCGAAGCTTGTAGTAGAAGTTTTTGACTATGATGTATTATGAATTATAATGTGACTATGACATACCAATTAATTCTTCAATACATTGATCGGATGATACTATCATTAATTGTAATGCTGGTGTTATCATCATTTTTAATGGTGTTTGATTTACATCAAGACATGACCAGAAATATTCATTTTTCAATGTAGAATTCGTATTTAGACGTCGAGCATAATTAGTTAAATTCCATGAATGTATAGCAGGTATTAATGACATATTTCTAAAATGTAATTGCTTATTTCAACGGAATGACAAAAAGAAAAGACTTCTGTAAGTATGAATTATTTTAGCTACACAATACCAAATAAGCATTGCTAGTAAACAACAAGAATAACAATAATAATAACAAGAAAAAACATAGTTTATGACTGTTCACTATATACTAAAAGAAAAGAAAGAAGAAGAAGATTATCAATCTGACATAAACCGAATAGAATTTAATGTGGTCTTAATCGTGTAGTATGATCCGTTGATTGTTGACTTTCAATTTTTCCTGGTTTATTTTTAAGAAAATCTCTTATATGTTGAACAATAAGATCAACAGCAACATAATTATCAGCACCACGTGGTATAATAACATCAGCATATTTTTTTGTTGGTAAACAAAAATCTTCAAACGATGGTTTAACATGATTTGTATAACCAGCTAGAACGTGTTCTAAATTTCTTCCATGTTCTTTCATATCACGTAATACACGACGTGCTAAACGAGTATCAGCATCAGTATCAACAAATAATTTCATTTTAAATAAATTCTAATAAGAAAAAAAATAATACAAATTGTCTGTTATAACTTCTGTCTTTTAGAAAGACTTATTCAATACTGAAGATTAGATAATTTTCTTACTCGTATTTCTGGAAAATAGAAAACTAAAATTCCTTCTATTATAATAACTGGTACCGGTTCAATTGTATCCATAACTCCTTCTACATATTCATATCTTCCTGGATCATAACGAGCAATCTGAATTATAAATACGATTAAGTTTTTCTGGCTATTCTTGTCTCTTTTTTTACTTTAACAGTTTGACCATGAAGTAATTGTTCTAAAGTTTTCAATAAAAGTTTTTCATCGAATGCATCCGGATGATCAAGATTATAATTTCCACGTAGAGCTTTTTCACGTTGTTCAGCTGTTTGAGGTTTATAAAAATTCTCCATTGGTATAACTGTCACTCGATTTGCTTGATCAGCTCCAGCAGTTGTTTGAAGATCATCAACTATTTTTTGACATACAGTTGATTTACCTAAAGAAATATGTTAAATATACTTTATACAATATTAAGTGACTTACCAGAACAAGGACCACCAGCTACACCGATAAGAAATGGAACGATAGCAGTCATTCAAATAGATGTTATTATATTTTTTTATCTGGAATAACAAAAAAAATTATATTCATTCAAAACCTCCACTTACAAATTTAGGTGGATTTATTTTTTTTTCTGTAATAAAACTTTTTTTAATTTCTGGTTTTTCTTCAATAATTTCATCTGTTTTTCTCCATATATAAATATTTCCTTCTTGTGCAGTAAGTAATTTTTCATCTTTAGGATGATGTGATAATGTATTAACTGATTTTCGATTATCTACTTCATGTTCAACAGCACATATTTGTTCGGCTGTTAATAAATTCCAACATATTAAACGACCATCTTCTGAACCACTATATATAAATTGATCATCATTTGATAAAGCATTTTCAATCATATATGTATTATTTGTATAATCAACAAATGTTTGTAATAATTTTCCATTAATTTTATCAAATAACATCATTTGACTTGATAATGTTCCAACAAGAAAACATTGTTGATCATGTGAAATATTTATATATGTTAAATTATGTCCAATATAATCTTCATATAATTTACCATAACGTATATCATATATACGAACACGTTGATCAAGTGATGTAGTTAATAATTCATTATTACCTAATGATATACTTGTAACACTATCTTTAGCATCATCTAAGACTTGAATTGGATCATAGTCACGAGATTTAACATCCCAAATTTTAACAGTACCATCTATGGATGCAGAATAAATTATTGATGCTTCTTCATTAAAACGTACAGCTTGAACACGACCTAAAATTATATTAATTCAACTAATTTATTCATATGGAAATAGTGAAACGATTGGCAACAAGTTAGTCAATTTATAAAGCTAATACGGTATGTAGGGTGGGTGAGGATGGGTGTGGGTGTGTGTGTGTGAGGGTGTGGGTGTGTGTGGGTGTGTGTGGGTGTGTGTGTGGGTGTGTGTGTGAGTATTTATCGTCTCTTAACCCAAACCTTGACTAGTCGATGTAACGATTTTAGAAGAAGCCGAAAGAAAATACGAGAAAAATGATTAGAACAAACATCGATACTAGTCAATGACGACATCTAAGCATTTTCGACGTTTAGCAAGCAAATCGCTAATACATCGTAAGATGAAATAATAAAAAATATATATACCAGCATGTGCTTGATATTTTTTCATAATTTTACCACTCATTACATCTATATACAAAACTCGTTTATCAACACCACCTAAAAAAAAACGATAATAATCATTAATTTATCGATCACTTCTAAGATAAATACCAGAACATAATCGACTATTATCAAATGAACTATGTACATCGAGAACTTCTTGACTATGTCCTGTATATGTTTTGATTGCTAAACTGCTATCAGGTCTCCATAATTTAATTGTCCGATCACTACCTGATGTTAAACAATAAGTTCCATCAATATTATATCGTACACAACGTATAGCTCCTTGAGCAGCTGGAAATTTTCGTTCAAGCTAATTTAAATAAATAAATATAGGTAAAATAGATATGTATATATTTATACACGCACACACCTGCATTTAATTAGAGCACAAACATATACAAAGAAAATCTTAGATCTACAAAAAGAAGATAAAAAAATCAATCAATATATTTTGAACGGCTGTATTTATTGATAAATATATGTAAAAAAAAAGGAAAAGTGAACAATTTATTTAGTTACTATTAAAAATAAGTTCATAAGCATGGACAACTAAATTCGCAACTTCAGGTACTTTTGTTTTGAGTGAAAACTATAAAAGAAAATAAAAATATGTTGTTTTTTTTTAATTTAAGAAATAAATTTTATTTTCTTACCGCAATTGTTCGATTTCCTGGTGTAATTTTTAATTCAATTAAAATAAAAATTCCATTTGTTAATTTTATTGTTTGATAAAGCATTTCTTTTTGTTCAATAGTTGTTCGCGTTATTGTATGTATATTATTTAAACGTAATTTATTTTGTAAATCATCAATTGATAGATCATATGCATTTTGTAATTGATGTCGAACTTCATTACTTTCTGGTATATCATGCCAAGTTTGTACAAATGTCATTTTATCCATTTCACCATCGTTAACAAAATAAACATGAATTGGTACAATACAATTAAGATAAAAAACATCAAGATTATTTTTAATAGCAACTTGAAGATTTGTTAATGGATCAATTTTTGTTATTGGTCCAGTGTTATTTAAAACTAATTGAGCTGATACAGTTTGATTTGGAAATAATGGACTTGGTACATGTAAAGGTTGTGTTGGTGTTAAACCAAAACTATTACGATTTATTTGTAAGGCAAAATCATTCATTGCTTGTAATGCTTTATTGGTGAAATCCATTTCCATAAAAATTTGATTATTACGACGAGCAAATGTACCAGTTACTTCGAGACCTTTGCCTTTTGGAGCACTTAACCATACCTGTAGAAGAAAAATATAAATAGTTAATTTTTATAAATACATTTTCTCTATTTCGTCTTATTTTGTATTAATGTCTTAAGGCCGAAAGAAAAAATGTCGATAAACAAATGATAAAATGCCGAAATGAGAAATATCGAAGGAGGGAGAAATACCGACATAGAATCTGTTAAATAAGTGATGATGCCTTTAATCAACATTATATTTTATACAAGTGCAAATCGTTCATCATGACCTCAACTATTTCATCGTTATTGAATGAGAATCAAGAAAGCTCAGGAGCTACTGTCAGATGAACGAGAAGATATTTTTCTTTTCAGCCTTTCGACAGTATATCACAATCATAAGTGCTCAGCAAAGATCATCTTACTTCTTTCGGCATAGCGAATGTATTGTTGTTTGAAAATGAAATTCCAGGAGCACCAGAACTAAGATTTAAATCACCGAATAAATCATCAAGTAGATTTCCACCACTTGTATTTGCACGATTGGGTGGTATCGATGTATTTGTATTCATATTTGATGTTGAATTATTACCCATATTTGAATCAATTCCAAGAATTGATGAAAGTTCATCATCAAGTAAATTTGGTATAGCTGATGGTGCTCGTTGTTGTTGTTGTTGTTGTGTTTGACTGAAAATATCTATTCCTTGCGATGATGTATTTGGCATTGGACCCAATATATCAAAATCATCAATTAATGAACCAACATTATTATTAATAACAACTTGTTGTTGATAATTAGGTGATTGTACACCATTACCCATATTATCACTATCGTTATTATTAACGCCTGAACGAAGTGGTAGATTTTTTTTCGTTGCAAATCGTCCTTCAACAAATGTATTTGGTGGTTTATGATAAACTGAAGCTAATGTACCAATATGACAAATAAGTTCATCAAGAAGTGTTGGTTCTAATAAATCTGTTTCTTCAGAAATAAGTGGTTTTTCAGCTAAAATAACTTCTTTGGCTGCTTTTGGATCTGTTGATAAAAGTCGCCAATAAATATAACCACGATCACGTAAATCTGGATTATCTGTTTCTTGTGTAACAACAGTTAATACACGTGTAACTAATTCTTGTGGAGTTTCAGTTGGTTTCTTTAAAAATAATTTAACAATTGCTGTTAATAATTGTAATTGTACTTGATTATTTTCATCTTTAAAACCATCAAGAAAACCTTCAAGTAATTCATCAGCATTATCAATACGTTCAGCATATTCACCAACAATCCAAATCATTGATGCACTAGAATTTACAAAACATATATATGTATACATATTTCTATTTGTTTGAACTTACCGAGCTTCAGGTTCATCAAGTGAATCAAGATTTTCACATAATGTTGCAATAATACTTTCATATTTATTTGGATATTTTCTGAATATGTCCTAAAAGAAATTTTTTTCTTTATATAAGATTAAATATTAAAAAAAGAAGAATATCTACTTTAATAACAATAATGGCTTCTTGAACAACATAATTAACTTTTGTTTGAATAAGATCAATTAATGTACTAACACATCTTTCAGCTGCTTGTTCAACTTTAATAGCACATCGACCGATAGCACGAACTGCTTTACGAACAAAATCAACATCAACTTCCGTAGCATATCTATATTAAATTCAAATATTTCAAAATAAAAACAAAACATTAAATATAAAACTTACTCTTTTAATTCAGCTAAGACTTGTGCAATATTCGTTGCATTTGTTAAACGTATCATAATATCAAGTTTTTCAAGTTTAACATATATTGGATCGTTGTATTTAACAAAAAATACTTTCATTTCATTTTTAAGAATATCCGATCTAAATTATCAATTGAAAATAGTTGGATCAAATTTATGAAGAATAAATTATTTACCGTTTTTGAACAATTAAATTTATATTTCGTAAAGCAACATATTGAATTTCAGGTTCGGTTGATAAAAGTGTTACCAATGGTGGTGCTAATTTACGATATAAATTTTCGACAAATTCACTATTTTGATCAATTAATTCAAGAAATTTCATTAAAACCTATGTAATATATAATCTTAATTTTTGATATTCTTATCAATAGAAAATAATTACTTTAACAGCTGAAAGAACAACAGCTGAATTTGCATGAGCAAGTCGTGGTGTTATACGTTCACAAATACTTTGTGCATCTTTATCATCCTATATTCCAAAAATATAGAAAATTAAAATATCTTTAACTATAATACAAAATACAAACTCTTGGTGAATAATTAGCAATTGCATCAAGTATAAAAACTTGTCCCCATTCTGTACATTCATTTAATGCAGTTAAAAGTTTATTAACAGTTGGTCCATTTAAATCAAATATTTTTATTTGTGGTGATTGTTCTGATATTTCACTTAATGCTGCAACAGCATTTGCAACAACCTAAATAAAATCATATTTTTGTTATTTATTTATCTCGGAAATATTCTTTACCATTGGATTTGAATCTGATAATAAATCTCTTAACATATCAAGAAATCCTTGATCATCAACAAGTTGTTGATTAATATCATATAATTTTGCTACACAAACAGCAGCTGTTTTTCGTACATATGGATCTTCATCTTTTAAACATTTACGTAATGGTTCACATAAATGTTCAGTTATTTTATCTACACGTATACAACCCATTGTACGTACAGCTAAAGCACGAATTAATGGATTTGGGTCATTACAATCCTAGACAAGACAAAAAAACATATATACAATCAATTTTTTGTTTTGTATTACTTTTGCAAATGTATTAACAGCTAAAATAGCCATTTCAGGTTGTGTTTTAGCATAATTCATTAGATAAAGATAAACAAGTTTTTTTAATTCAAGATTATCTGTTTGCATGCAATTAATAACATCAGGAAATAATTGACTGACATCTTTACCAACTGTCATACTTGCAATAACCTAATAAAAGCAAATAATTCATAGAAGTTTAGGTACAAAATATCAATTACTTTTTTTACTGCTTCTTTTCGACGATCTCGTTTATCGCTGTTTAATTCAGCTTTCAACTCATAGATTTCACCTAAAAATTGTTAATAAAAGTTATTAATACAATTTTGAATACTTAGTTGATGAAATACCTTTTTTGCCTTCCCCGTCCATATTAGAATATTAGAATTAAGAAAGATTAGGAAAAAGTATCAAATAAGGTTGAAAGTTTTTACGAATGAAGAAAAGTAAGTAGAATAGTGATGTGTCGTTTATCAAAAAAAAAGAAGGAGGAGAAGAAGAAAGATTGGCCATTATTTTTACGCAAGAGAAAAAACATCCAGCTGTTCTAATATTTCTTTCTCTCTTTTCACCCAATTTAGTCAAAGAGAACGAAAAAAACGTGTGACAAAAAAAGAAATTTTACTATTCATATTTGCACAAAAACTACCCAGGTAGTATCTCTGTCTTTTTTTTCACTCGTTCTTCACTCTTCATATATACGTGAAAGCAATATAGATATTTCTTGATATCATTCAAATTTACCTTTTCGTTGACTTGAAAAATATTTTGAATCAGTCATTGTTTAATCTGGAAGTATTTAAATTTAAATAAGATCTATATTCAAAGAGAAAAAAGATATTTTGTCTTGAATCAAATTGAAGACATAGGGTAACAATATGAACACGTATTGTATTAATTTAAACAAAACAAACAAATGGAATTCGTATGCTTATTGGTTTAATATTGAAACCTAATTTTTAAATAGAAGAGGTCGCTGGAAGTTGTTCACTGATTATTTCAAAATGCCAAAGGTACTTAATTAACTAATATATTTACCCTCAAGAAGATTATTATGCACTATATTGACCCTTTTAGTTTGATCAAATTATAATAATCTAAGTAGAAAAATGAACAACATCACATCGCCTAAATCTAATGACAAAATTTCATTATAAACTTTAACAGATATTATACTGCCTGAATAAAATAATAAAAAAAACTTTCTGTGTATATAAAAGTTTAATATAAATAGATATTTATTTATTACACTTATTAAAGTGAAGATCAAACAGGTAAGATTTTTAATGATTACAAAAAATTGTTGTTTAACATTTTGTACCATTTGAGAGTAAGAAGATTATGAATGGTTTCTGTTTACTTATGAAATAGTATGTAAACGAGTAAAACAATATTTATTTTGATTTATTATTCTAGTAATTTACATATACGATTTGTTTCATTAATCATTTTTTTTCAAACAAGTAGTAACACTGCACGATGTTATAGCCTCATGAGATTTGATTCTCTTTTAGTCACATCAATAACTTCGATGTTCACAATCGTTTGTAGTATGTAGTATAAAGCTGTTTGTCGTCAATATTTTATAACTAAAAAATCGACTTTAAAACTTTCAATTTATTCACGGTACAGATTGTAATTTTTTCTTTCATTTTTATAGATATAATAACATGTTTGTAAGATGTTTTTCCCTTTTATATATAATGATCATGTGGTTCTTTTCATGAAAGACAAACTTCCTTAGATTAGAATTTTTTAATAGATGTCTATTTGAAAGACCCATGTATGACATACAAATGTAATTAATTGAAATACTGAGTTAGGATACAGATTTACACTTATATCTAGGATTTCATCCACATTGTAACGATTGTTCTTGTCCATTATAAAGTCATACTTATATATTGCATATTTTATGAGAAAATGTTTATGATTAATCATAAAAACATAATAGTATATGTTTCATTTCATCTGTTTATTGACAAAATCAATGCGTACATCTATATCGTTGACAAGATTTACGAATACAAAACGCTTTTTTTTGACAAGTCAATTGAATCGTAGTTTTATGCCTGAAGAACTCAAATATTCTGTTCCTCTTTTATATTTACGTATATTCATTTTTAAGACAAGAAGGAAATTGATAGTATTTAATATTTTACGAGTTCACTTCGGCTCTATTTTTAATAAAAGAATATTAAAAATTTTCAGAGAAAAAATTACAAAGGATATCTTTAATAATTTTTTAATCATCCCCTCTGCGGAAACTTATACATCCATCGTATTTATATAGATCAAAAGATAAAAGATATCCATAGATAAATAACAACACTATTATACTAATCATAGGAAAATATAATGAGAAAAAAAAAAGATTCATGACTTGATAAATAGCTCTTATCTCTTCTAAACTCTTCAAAGGTCAAACACATAGGCGCGAAAATATTTTGTCATTATAATTAGACTTTCATAAAAAACAGATCTTTCTTAATATTCTTTGTGATAAAGAGAAAAAACTATATATATACTATTTTGTATAATCAATGAAAATATATGAATAGAAAGATATGATTTTCCATTAGCTATTGTAAGGGAAAAAAAAAGAAAATCTTAGGGGAAAAATACTCAAAGCAGTAATTATTCGGATGTGTGGACGACAACAAAAAATAAAAGAAAAAACCAGTCGATTCTATCTTTTATAACATCAATTTCTTTTCTCACGATCATGACAAGTTGACATAAATGCATACTATTTCTTCTATGCGTTGCTCGTTCAACCATTCTAATTTAATATCTATGTCCGATGTTCATTCATTCTTTCTTTCTTTTTTTTCTCCCAACGGAAAGATGAGGCGCATATATGATATACTCAAAATCTAAACTATCTTTGAATCATGTAAGTCCATTAATGATAATTTCTTCTAATATTTACCTATAAAATAACTCATATAGTTCAGTTCAATTATTTATTCATCATATTTACATACATATAAGAATAAATGAACTAGATTTTGTATATCGAAATTATAAGGTTTACTTTTTATCATGAGTATCAATGAAGAATTATTTTGTTATAGAATAGTAAATGAAAAACCTTGTAAGTATATGTTAATGAGAAAAGCTGCTTATCAGTCACCTTATAAAAGTATCAGACGGATGAATAAATAAAATAGTTCTATTATCTATGCTCTTTTCTTATATATATATAGTTGCTACTAGGCTGCAATGATGTTTAGATTGTTCGAAGAAAATATTTATGTTAATGATGATGTTTTATGAATTAGATTCCGATTGAACAACAACAGACAGATAATATAAGTTTCTACGAGGCATAGCATAAAAACAACAAATATTTTATTATAAGAATCAAATGATAATTAGTCTTGCTTTTGTTCAATATCTCTAGATATATAACATCTTGAATACTAATTAAAATATGATGAGAATGCAATTCGTTATTGAATATCATACACTTAAGAGATATCTATATACGCTTGTTATATAAAACATTCTTATTATCATACTAACTTTTCCTTCTGTTCTGTTCTGTTCTCTTCTATTTTCTTCATTTTGTACGCTTCTATGTGGTAAATGCAAAGAGCGAAGAAATCAGTTGAGTAGTCTGTTACTATTCTTTTTGCGTTATATTCGTACATACTACATGAATCTGTCGGCATAGTTTCATCGTCTTCAATCGATTTAATTTTGATGTGATAGGTACTATATGTGTGCGGTCTTTTTTTCGACACACAATTTAAAAAACGAAGAAGAAGAAGAAGAAAGGTGAGTTTTGTCTCTTTTACAATGTACATATATATGTGCATACTACATCGATGCACTCGCAACAAACGTTTTTTTAAATTGATTGAAAAGGCCTGTGCATATATGTATGATGTGATGTATAATGACAAGTTTAAGACTTAACAAATAATCATAAATTTTCTTTTTTTTTGGTACGTATCTAGATCAGTTAAAGAAAAAGTAGACAATTGAGTTCCATCATAAAATATAAAGTAATAATATCTATTTTCTGGCTAATATTCTCTATGGGTCAATTACACTCAAGCATATTTTAAGATTACAAGAGTAACAATACTTGAGATGTAACGAACTAGATGATGTAATCTCATTAGCTAATAACTATCAGTTGTGTTCAGTTTTATACTTTTAGAGTCAAGATCAATAACAGAAAGAGATTAAGATAACATATTGGTGTTCGTTTATGATCATCCATCCTCGTCGCTATCTTTCGTCACAGAAAGAAGGTCAAAGAAAAAAATTACAACTTCTAACGGCCAATGTCTTATAGAATCGAATGACCTTGCCGTATGACAATGTAGTTTATAATATTAATACATATCCATAGTGTTAGAATGATATGACATAGACAACATTGTTTCAAAGGAAGGAAAGTATGTCTTCTGATTAGTATAATCAATCAACGACAAAATAGTACCGTTAGATAATAAGAATATTGAATCATTTTCATTAATAAGATGTTTTTATTTATTTACTAAAATATTTCATCTCATAGATAAGTTTATTAACATATGTTTGATATCAATAGAATAGAGTGGTACTTGTAATATATATGTATACTTATATTTCTTCTTTCTTCTTCTTCTACAATATATATATATATCGAGTAATATCAATAGTTTTATGAATTAATCACACCTCTAATGTATCAATTAGAACACTATAGACGTATGCATGTCTGATCATTACCATAATGCCTCTTTTTCAATGTCATTGAAATTTGTTTCTTTTATAATTCTGTTATATATCGTATAAATTATATAGTTGTTAATGTTAACAAGAAAAAAATATTAACTGAGCCATGTAAAATATGAGCTTCAGTTTCGATGGAGTGCATATTGCATTTAATATATCTTTATCATTGTTTCGATATGCATATGAATGTAGTAATTCACCGATAGGATGAATCGTGTTGACAGGTGATTTGAAAAATCGAAGGAGAAAGAAGGAAAAAAGGCGAAAGACACATAGGATTTTTTTTTTCGTGTGATCAATTATAACGTTGAACATTGATGTATGGTGAGGGTCATACAAAATGTATTATATGGATTTATCATTTTAAATTTAGTTAAAATAAATTCTATAAGAAAATGAATTTCGATGTTAAAACTTCACTTGGAATACTTATGTTTGTTTGTTTAATTTATGCTGATGTTGATCAATTTAATAAACAATGTCAGGTAAGAACAACTAAAGAATTGATTTATTTATTTATTTATTTATTTTAAATTTAGATTCTTCAATGTAATTTAACGACAGAGATTTGTTATACAAATCCAAATTGTACACATGACGATGATGTATTAAAATGTGTTCATTGTATTTTAAAAAATAGTTCAATATATACTCAACAATTATCATTAGTTTCTCATTTATCAGTTAAATCAAATGAATCAAAAATTTTAGTTGATAATCATGATTTTAAATCAAATATAACATATGATGAATCGTCTTATGATGAATATTACGAATATGATGAAGATGAAACATCAGATAAAACTGATTTAGATGAAGATGATGAATATTTAGATGATTATACTGAATCATTAGATACAATTGTTAATCGTACACAATCGATACGTAAATTGGGTAATTGTCCAAAAGTCGTTGAAGCTATTGGTAAATGCGATACAGAAAAATTAATTCCACCTGAATGTCGTTTTGATACGGATTGCCCTGGAGATTTGAAATGTTGTGAAGCAGCATGTGGAAGACGTATGTGTAACATACCTATTAAAAGTAAGTGAATGATTACTTTGTTATGTTAATAGAAGAATCATTGTCGTTTTACAATAACAAAAATATTATATTTTGTTTTTTTATTAATATTATTTTATTATTAAGTAGAAAAGGAAAAGGTCTATCTAGCAAGGTTACATGGTTATACTTGAGAATAATAACTATGTAACACAGTCAATGGTTTATTAAGGACATGGAAATTAAATTATATAAATAGATTTAGACCATGAATTTTGTTAATGGTTGCTTTTAAACATGTGAAAATACAAAAAGGTCTAAATAACAAAAAGAAAACATGATAATTGTTATTTATAGGAATAAAGTCATTTTAAGTAGAATTAAAAATTTATGTAGTTCTTTCAAAATTATTGAACGATAAAAGTCAGTCAGATGTATTATATTTCATAAAAAATTAATTTTATTCTTAAATGAATTAATCATTTTTGTTTTATATTTAAGGCGAGTTCCGTTCATTTCTTTTCTTAGCATTTCATTGAGAAACTCTAGGGAATTTTTTTAATTGATTAAAATCATCAGAGAATATACTAATAAAAATTTCGATTATGTAGTTTTCTATCTTTATTATCAAGGATAATAAATAATTATCTTCTTATTCTAGCTCAATCTTCAATATGTTCAGTATCATTTGCATGTTCACTTAATTGTCGTCTTGGGTATCGAACGGATTCAAATGGTTGTCTCACATGTGAATGTCAATCATGCCCAACGATGGATCAATGTAATAAAAATTGTCCATCAGGTTATTTAAAAGATCTATTTGGTTGTAATATATGTGAATGTAATGATCAATGTCCACCATTTACTTGTAATATTTTTTGTCCATCTGACATTGGTTTTGCACAATCAAAAAATGGCTGCCCATTATGTCAATGTGCATTATCAAAAATTAAATCAAATGAAAATAGATCTTCATGTCAAGTATATTTAATTAAATAATCAAATATTTCTTTTTTTTGTTTACAATTTAATTATATTTATTAGGAGGATATTCATTGTCCACCAGGTTTCCGATGCCTAAGTGATTCACGCAATGTGCCTATATGTCAAGCAGGTATTCTTTTCTTTTTTAAGCATGTTCTTGACCGCTTCTATATAGACAATTATATAGTCATATTAATAGTATTTGTATAGCACATCATTTTCTACTTTAATTTTTTATATAGAGAAAGAGAAAGGAAAAAATCTGCTGCAGTGTCGGTAAAAAGTACATGAAGTTTTGATTCATTTATAAAGAAGTCATGATGTGATATATATATATAAATATATCGATTTATTGATGATGGATTGAAAAATATAGGTAAAATAGGTTAGAAAACAGAAAAATATCATTATTGACATCACCTTTCTTGTTTCGATGAATAAGTTTTTCTTTTTTTTTCATTATATTTATGCGTATGGCTTTTAGCGCAAACTTTCTTTTTTTTCTTTCGCAATACTTATTCGACGGAGAGAGAGAAAAGAAGAAAAAAAAACGGGTGAACTGCAATGCCGGTAGACATAAGGGCGAAAAAGGAGGAGAGCACAAAAAAATTAGAGGAAAAAAAGGAGAATACTGTCATATATTCTTTTACAACTTTTTTTACTTTCTGTTTGTTCTGCCAGTGTGCACATATAAGCATTTGATTGCTTCGTCGCCCTCACTCATCAGTAGTAACGAACATATTTCATAGTATTGCGTTTTGTGATCAACACAACAACAAATAATTTTGCGAGTATATTTGAATAATTAGTCATATGGATTATACTCTGAAAAGCATATTGCTTATTCAGATCTTTGCTCAGATCTACGGTTATTCACAGCCAGTATTTGGTTCGAAAAAAAAACTATTTATTTTATTCAAATTTTAATATCAATTTTATTTTATTTAGTGCCAACATTCAATATAGAATGTAACAATGATTTAGCTAATACATGTAACCTTCAATGTCCAAATGGAAATTATTTATTAGATGAAAAAGGTTGTCCAACATGTGCATGTGTTTCAACAGAAGAAAAACAAATTCCGATATGTCCACAAATAAAATGTCGTGCAAATTGTGGTGATGCTGGTTATCAAGTAGATGAAAATGGTTGTCAGACATGTAAATGCGTATCTAAAGAAAATATTCAATGTTCACGTTTAATGTGTCGTATGTTTTGTAAAAATGGATTTAAACGTGACGAAAATGGATGCGAATATTGTGCATGTAATGAATTACCAGTACAATGCTCACCAGTAAATTGTGAACGTTCATGTCCAAATGGTTATCGAAAAGATTATAGTGGTATGATTGAATATTATTAAATATTATATAAGATTTTTTTTCTTCTTCTTCTTGTGATTGAAGGTTGTCAAACATGTGATTGTGAATGTCCAGCATTAGTATGTCCAACTTCAACTAATCAATGCACAAATGGTTTGAAAAAAGATGCTAATGGATGTCCAACATGTTCATGTGATGAACAACAAGATAAAGATGATGATAAATGTCCATCATTAGACTGTAATTTGACCTGTAAAAATGGTTTACAAGTTGATGAATCAGGTTGCAAAATGTGTTCATGTAATAAATGTCAATTACAATTATGTCGAATGTATTGTATGTATGGTTTTCGACGAAATGAAGATGGATGTGAAATGTGTGAATGTGATTGGACTCCAGTTGCAGAGAAAATTCAATGTAATGAGGTAATATTTTTTACAAAATAGATTTATTATTTAAATTATTATTTTAATAAATATTATAGCGAATTCCATGTACAGGTACACGTGTATGTAATTTAAATATCAAATTATGTGAAAAAGGTAAAGAAAAATATATGAAAAATTTGATGTATTTATTAATAAAATCAATATTTTAGTTGATCCGGATAGAGTCAATTGGTTTGTTTTTGAATTTGATATCGAAAGCGATATGTATAACGATCAAAAATTTCTTCAATTATTTAGAAAGTAAAAATTTCTTTGTTTTTGTAATTTTTTCGTATAAAAATGAATTTAATTTTTATTCAGTGGTTTCATAAATAATGTTGCAGCAAAATATCATTTAGTACCTACACAAATAACTGTTTCATCAGTTGAACTCAATGGTTTAACTTCATTTCAAATTATGCCATTTTTTACTGAAAATATGGCAGAATTTCAAAGAAAAATGGATGAAATCGATGCTGATGTAATTACAAAACAAAAAAACAAAAATATTTCTCTATTGTTTTTCTATTTAGTTAAATTCCTATGAATTTCGTTCTGTTTTACCAGCTGTTGCACAAAAAATAGGAGCCGGTGGATATATACGTCCATCTAAAACTGCTCTTGAAAGAGTAAGTGAAAAATTAAAATCTTTCACACGTACAAGTACGAAATTAGCAATTTGTTTACTTGGTTTCTTATTTATATTAATTGCATTGATTATTGGCATTACTTATATTCATGTAAGTTTATCACTTCTTTTCCTTAATGATTTATTTAATCTTTCATTTTTTTTTTCATAGATCTGCCAACGACGTATGAAACATCGTTCGGATGTAATTAATTCTTTTTGTTTTTGTTTTATTCTATATATAATAATATTTTGTAAATTTGTTTTAGTCGAAATTACCAATCTATGATGCATCATATCAACAAGCACCATCAGACGACGATCATTATCATGCTGTACATGCTCCAGATGGTAC
Source organism: Adineta steineri (assembly GCA_905250115.1). Classification (NCBI taxonomy): domain Eukaryota; kingdom Metazoa; phylum Rotifera; class Eurotatoria; order Adinetida; family Adinetidae; genus Adineta; species Adineta steineri. The sequence goes on from CAJNOI010000097.1 coordinate 195,791, forward strand.
AGCATATGTTGTCGTTGAAAGTGATGATATACATTTATCAAACGATAAACGAACATTGGTTTAATTCAAAATTAAAATAAATAAACATAAAAAAAGAACTTTTGATCTATTTTTATTTGATTCTCATTTTTTTTCTCGAGTCTTTTATTTGCTTATTTAAAAAGAAAATTTACTCATCGTCATAAATGTCTCGTTTATTATGTGTACAGTTCAAAATTTTTCCTTTCTTCTGTTCGTTTATCGTATAAATGTTGATTTGTCGAATTGGATATAAATAGATGTTAATCTATTGTATTTTATTTGTTTGATGTTGTCCTATAGATGATTTTCGTTGATATAAATATTTCAACGTTTCCTTTATGTAAACGGTAAATGAATTCTCAGCAGGAAGGCTAGTTTAATCTTACTTTCGAGAGCACAATTAACGAAAGTAGATTTACTTAGAAGATAATGTACGAATAAATTGTAATTATTTTTAGATTCATAAGTAGATACGTTTCGAATTATCTTTAGCATGAGAAAATACATCAGATATGAAGGGAAAAAATAGATTAGATCTATGCAATATTTTGATTTTCATGTTAAATGTTATCTTGCTTAGTTATTTATGTATGACATTTACTTTTTTAGAATGTAAACTATGACTTCAAACACTCTTAGTCTTATTTATCATATATAAATGTCATATCCTAGTTCTTTTCACAAAAGTGGAAGTAATATTTACTGATTGTATTTTCATTTCGTTCTTAATACGTCATATATACTTGGATTTGTCCTTGATGATTACTCTATGCGTCATTTTATCGTACGTATTACATCGTTTGGGATATACCGTAATGGCGTGATCGATATTATTCAAAGATATGTGATATGCTCTGTGATTTTTCTCGAATAAAACATATATTTTCTGTTTACTCATGATTTACTATCAATACTCGATCAATATGATGGGTGTATGAATGTCATCATCCTTGATGACAAGTACAAATGATAACAGTCAATGAAAAAACGTAATTCAACGTACAACTTAAAGAACGATTTATCAAACAATAGACTATTCACATTAGAACGTTATCAACAAATTGTTGAGATAATTATGAATGCGAAACTAAAGCGATGTTCTGAAAGAAGTATCATTGACATTAATTTCTTGTTTGAATGGAAAAGGTCAAACTATAATAAAATAATTCGAAAAAATTAATTAATAAATATTTTATCACTTTTTTTTTAAAAAGACTCTCATTTTAAAAAAGCTATAAATAAATAATTCATCTTATCTTATCTATTTATGGTCAACATGTAACTTTCACATTAAATTAAAATCATGTCGAACAAAGGAGGTGTTGTCTGTGCTGGTACAATAGTTATAGACAAAGTTGTCATTGTTGATCGATGGCCGTTAGAAAATTCTTTATCAAATATTCATTGTGAAATAAAAACAGGTGGCGGCGGTCCGTTTAATATTGTTAAAGATCTACGTGCAATGGATATAAATCTACCATTAGCAATCGTTGGTCTATTAGGAAATGATGATAATGGTCAATGGTTAATAAATGATTGTAGAAAATCTAATATTGATATTAATCAATTACATATAACTAAAGATAATACACCAACATCGTATACATATGTAATTAGTGTTGAATCAACAGGTCGACGAACATTTTTTAATCAACGTGGTACAAATGCATTATTGACTGATATTCATTTTGATTTTAATTATTTTGTAAATAAAAAATCTTATAATTTATTTTATCTTGGTTATTTAACAATACTTAATGAATTAGATCGTTTTATTGATAATGAAACAATTGCAGGAAAAGTTCTTAAACAAGCAAAAGAATATGGTTTCGAGACTATTGTTGATTTTGTTACGGGACATAATATTTTCTATTCAAAAATTGCATTATTTACATTACCTTATGTTGATCATTTAATAATAAATGAAATTGAAGCAGGATTTATTCTTAATCAAACATTTGAACAAGTAACTATTTCACAAATTGAACAAGCAGGAAGAATATTAATGGAAAAATATGGTGTACAACGATCAGTGACAATTCATTTTGATCATGGTGCTGTTTGTGTTAGTCGTGAAAATAATTCAAATTTTGAATGTTTTATACAAGGTTCACTTTGTTTACCTAATGGATTTATTAAAGGTGCTGTAGGAGCTGGAGATGCATTTGCTGCTGGTATTATTTATGGACTCTATCAAAAATGGCCTATTCAAAAACGATTAATATGTGCTGTTTGTGTTGCAGCAATGTGTTTAAAAGATGAAACACCATATGCTGGAGTTGAAAATATTGAAGAATGTATGAAATTAACAGATGTATTTGAATTTCGAAAATTAGAAGCAACATCACGTATTAAAGATTCTTAATAATAAATAGACAATAAATGTATATTTTTAAAACGTAGTATCAGTATTCGTGTGAGTTAATAATCTAAATTAAGATAATATTCATCAATCTTTTTAGCAATACAAAGATTAAGATATCTGTCATTTAAATCTTTTAATGCGTACTAATGATATTGATTAAGAAATTCATAATGAATAATATGGTTTAATACTATTTTTAAAATACTTTGATGTTAATAAAAACAGTCTCTAATTAGATAAGAGCGCATATTTAGAATTTACTTCCGTTGCGCTAGTTTTATAAAAAAAATATCTATTCCACTAGGTAAAGAATACTGTTATACATGTTATATTATCAATATTGACTTACTGTAGAATATTTAATATGTATAAAATTTGATTCATTCGTTCCTATTGATTTTTTTTCTGAATGATAGTGAGATAGTACAATATTTAATAGTTTATGAAGATTAAAAATAATGGAAATCTTTTCTTCATATGAAAATAAAGGCTGATTATTTTGAGTTAAATCGTATTCGATATTTGTTCTGATCTTGACGTCAACATATGAAATCGATGTACTTACTGATAACAAACTTTTACGATCTTTTAATCGATAATCTTGAAAACATAAAGTACTTGCTGGTTGATATATATATATATCATCAATTAAAGAATATTCTTATACAGGTGATATTAGCTTGCTAAAGAACTGCAAAATTTGCCTTTTGACATAATCTTTATTCAAAGTTCAAAACGAAAGGTAAGCGCTATTATTATACTTATTTTCATTAAAAGTTTTGCTTCCATTATTAAAATATTAGTCCCACCATTGTAGGATTAGACATATATTAATATTAGCTGAATGATGTGATAAAACAGTAGTTTACACAACATTACTAAAACGTATAAAAAGAATTCATTTGCGATGCTTTCATCATGTTTCTCATCTTTCATTAAGTGTCACACTCATATAGAATAATAAATATTATATGAAACAATTTCCTTTATACTAAGTTATAAGAAGAAAAACCTGAAACATTATAATAGACATACGAACCTTTTATTGAGAATACGATATTTGTTAGACATTATAAATTCCTCAATGAAGATGTTCTTCAAGAGCATTTTTTATAGCTAACGAATTCAAATTGTTATAGACCAGTTAATGCATTTTTATTGAGATTTCAAGAGTATCGATTAAGATCATAAATACTTGATTATTTTTACCACCTAAATGAGTTTATAGAGAGCAAAGTATGTTAAGTTCTAGGTAACACCTGTTCGATAGATTTGTACTATATAAAAATATCAAAACGAAGACGGTAGGTTCTAATTAAAACATTCAATAATAGTATATATTTAGGACAAGATTTTTATTGATAATTCATTGTCGATTAATTAATTGATATTCATTTTTAGACATAACTCTTCCTATGATGCTTCATATAATGAAAAAGAAATATCATAAATGTTCTTTTCTCATTGTCTATCAAGAGCATGTAGACTTATTTACTTCTACTTCTTTGAACATAGAATCTACCTTGAATGCAGTATGGAATTGTTAGATTATTTTTTTTTTGTAAGACTGAAGTTAATGAATCAAATACGTGATAAAACAACTTTTTTGTCTATAGTCTTTCATAGAAAGAAAAAAAAATGTTTACGATGAAACATCATTATAATTGATGGTAGAGTAGAGAGTGTAACCTTGAAATTTGATTATATGAGTATATAGATTTCAAACAATGTATTTTTCTTTACATACACATAAAATTGATGACTGTAGGTAGAAAAAAAATCAATTTCTTTTTCATATATATTTTTTGTATAGTATTGCGAAGCGGAATTAGTTACTCATTCATTTCTTATGTAAACCGAAGCAGTTCAAAATCTTTTAAGCAAATAAATAACGTTACAATAGCCAGAAGAGTCTTTTCATTATGTTCTTTACTCATTTTCTTTACTTCTGATACTGTCTTCTTTGTATAGTATGTCGTCAATAACTACTACTACTGCTGCTGCTGCTGATGTATCTTCATCACGACCTCAATCAGCAAATACAAAAGAGAAAGAAGAAATATCTACACAAAAAACATCTCGACCACCATCTGCATTACAAAAAACTGCAGCAGATACATCAACAGCACCACTAATTGCTGCTTCTGGAGCAGGTATAACACCTAATGCTCCTTCTGCCGAACATGAAGAACCATTTTTACCGACAACAAATTTATCTGAACGTCCACAATCGTCAGCAGATACATCCGACATATTTCAATCTAAATCTGTATTAGAAAATATGTCTCAAGATACAATTATTCGTCCATCATCAGCCGCAAAACTCGATCCTACTCTTAATTCTATTTCTGATTCAACAACTACTGAACCAAAAACGTCAAGACCACCATCAGCTAGTCAAAAAATAGATGATTTAGCTTCGCATGAATATACTATTGCTTTGACAAATTCAAGACCAGCATCTGCTAGTCAAAAAATAAATGAAGTGACAACTACTTCAGGTTCACGACCATCATCAGCAAAGCAAACATTTGATGAATCACACACAAACGATTTAACGACGAATATTTCAACAAGTTCAAGACCACCATCCGCTAGTCAAAAAATAAATGAAGTGACAACTATTTCAAATTCACGACCGTCATCAGCAAAACAAAAAACAGATGATTTAGCTTCGCATGGATGCATTATTGCTTCAACAAATTCTAGACCACCATCTGCTAGTCAAAAAATAAACGAACTGACAACTACTTCAAGTTCACGACCATCTTCAGCAAAGCAAACATTTGATGAATCACACACAAACGATTTAACTGCAAATGTTTCAACAAATTCCAGACCGTCATCAGCCAGTCAAAAAATAAACGAAGTGACAACTATTTCAAGTTCACGACCAACATCAGCAAAACAAAAAACAAATGATTCAAATTCAAGACCACCATCAGCTAATTCAAAAACAGATGATTTAGCTTCGCATGAATATACTATCGTTTCAACAAATTCCAGACCAGCATCTGCTAGTCAAAAAATAAATGAAGTGACAACTACTTCAAGTTCACGACCATCATCAGCAAAGCAAACATTTGATGAATCACACACATATGATTTAACTACAAATATTTCAACAAGTTCAAGACCACCATCAGCAAGACAAAAAACAGATGCCTTAACAAATTCAAGACCTACATCAGCTAATCAAAAATTCACTGAATTAAAAGATGACAAGCCAGCTGTTGTTCCAATAAGTTCTAGACCATCATCTGCTAGTCAAAATACAGATATAACGACATTAAGCGATGCTTCTAATAGTACTGCTTCGATAAATGTGGTACGACCATCATCAGCAAATCAAAAAACAGATGTAACAACTGAAAATGATTCTACAGCTATTCGACCAAGATCAAGACCACCATCCGCAACTCAAAAACACGAAGAAAATACTTTAAATGACTCTAATATTCAACAACAGAATACGTCAGTTCTGTTCAATACAAATGATTCTAATATAACACAACCAATTATCGGACGTCCATCTTCAGCACTTAACAAAACGATTACTGAAGAAAATACACCAGTTGAAATTACTTCCTCTACATCACGTATTGGTTCAGCTACAAAAACTTAAAAAAACAACAAATAAATAATGAACTATAATTATATAATTTATTTTGATATTCAATAGTTTTTTTCTTTAAAATCATTATTAAACTTTTAGTTCATTTTGTTTTTTTTTTGATTATATCGTTTCTTATGTATTACATTCATAGTTTCAAGGAGATAAAAGTGATCTGGATTTTTATGTAATTAATTACAGAGTGGAATTTAAAAGAACTAAATCAAATAAAATATGATCATCTGACAACAAAACGACGGTTATTCTACAAATTTCATTAATTCCGCCATTTTGTATTCTATAAAAATAAACTTAAATAGATTAAATCAATTTTTAGTATTCTTCTTACTTCTAAAAGTGTTGTAGCTCGATTATATGATGGATGATCATGTGGCATACGTCGACGTAAAATTTCTAATTGTACTCGATCACGAAGAATATTAACAATCGTCTAATGAGAAATACATAAGACTCAGAGAAAATACATTTATTTATAACTTACATCTATTGCGACATCATAATTTAGAAATTTTTCCGCAAAATAAATACGTTTATTTGGATCGGGAATCATTGTAAGGAATCTTTCAGTTTTTTCACTAGCTTTATCTTGTCCTTCACCAGTGTATTGGACCCAATTATGAACCATATCAGCAAGATATTCTGGTGCAATAATATACTTTTTTCCAAAAATTCCCTAAATAAAGTAAATATTAAAAAAGAAAACTTCTTATTAATTTCATCTAATTACTTGATGGATTGCTTGATGAATAAAATCATCATAATGTGTTCGTAGATCACAATGCATTATCACAGATAATTTACCACACATAATTAATTCCGGAGACATCTTCAAAGAATAAAATGAATTATGTTTTTAGGACAAAACAAGAATAAATTTTACATGAAAAGTTGTTTCAAATTCTTTACTTCGATCATTTGTCTATAGAATAAAATAAAATAATAGAATATATTAAAATAAATCTATTACTATTTTATCCGTCATTCGACTTTGTTTTTGTCGTCGAAAATCTGTTTCATATAATGTTTTATATGTTTCAAGTACTGTTCGATTATTTTGTGACTAAATAAAATAATTAAATAAAATATCAATATAAAAAAATTCTATTTTACAGTTTGTAATTCACGCTGTTTAGTAAGTAAAAGTCGCTGTTCTACAACTTGTAAATGCCACCATGGATGTGATCCAAGTTCACTAAAATAAATACTTCAATCATCTTATATTTTAATAAATATCAAAACATACGTCATTGCTTGATCTAATATTGCCATTTTAGTTTGAATATCACTTGTTTGACTTACTTGTCGAAGACGTAGCATCTTACATAATAAATATATAAATATTAAAAGTCAATTTATTTTACTTACTGCTACATCTTCATGTCGACCAAATTGTCTATTTAGATAAATAAGAAATAATAGAAAATATTTTATTAAATTTACTTTAGCATTGCTATATAATAATCATTTTCAAGTCTTAATTTTGCCATATTTATATAATTTCTTACAGCTGATGGATGTTGTTTAATTAATTCATAAAACAAAGGTCTTGATAAGCTATTTTCAAGAAAAATCATAACCTAAAATATGAGCAAATTAAATGACGAAGAAGAGAAAAAAAAGAAGAGAAATATACTGGAACAGTAACACTTGGTGTATTGAATGAAACCGCCTTTCTTAATAATGATACTTTTTTATCATATTCTCGAATATCGTCTAATTTAACAGTCTAAAGTTATAGATATTAATAAATAATACAAGTAGTATTTTTGTTAATTTACTTTATTTTCTAGTAAATCTTTACAACGCATTTCCATCTCTTTATCATATTGTGTACTTCGATCTTTGATAGTTTGATCCGCTAAAAATTAAAACGTGTCTAATTGGCTTATTTATCAATATTTAATATTAAATATATACGATAGTCTTCTGCATTTGGTTGCCAATGTAAATTCGAATGAAAATCATTTGATGATGTTGCAGCTTGTGGTCGACCGAATCGTGCAGCTAGAATAAATAAAAATGTGTTTATTGAATTTTAATTTTATTTTACCATATTTCTTTCGAAGTTTTAGTTTGGGAGAGTCAGGATTATATTCAGGAAGATTTTGTAATGAAACTGTATCATCATGGTCATATTTATCATCTCCTGATTCTCTATGATAATAACTATCAGGTAAATCATTTAATGATGATAATGAACCATGAAATACATTTGAATTAGTAAGATTAAAAGTTTGTTCAACTTTTTGACCAACTTTACGTAATAAATTCTGAGATTTTTTTAATGCTTTCGGACTTAGACTATTCATTTTTACTTATTTGTTTGTTTATGTCTTCTATCGAATGCTGCTGACTTTCTTTTTTTGATAGATCGATGCTCGAATAGACAATAAACGTCAGTTGTTATATTTCGTTCTCTTTTTATTATCGCATTCTTGTTCTCATCAAAAAAAGGTTAGAAAGAATGGAAGAAAAATATTCTCACGCATTTTTATATGTATAGTTCTGCTTACATTCAGTAGGTTGATCAAAAGGACGTGATACTTGTGATGCAGGAATAGTTATTTTCGGTTGCGTATCTGGTATTATTTTTGTTGCTGTGCTTTTCGGCGGATTATTTATTATTGGTGCTGCTGATGTTGTTGTTGTTTCTGATGGACGGAATCGTGCTGATTTTACTCCTGTTGTATTTACTACTTGTGTAGAACGACTTGAATCAAGAATTTGTTCCTATGGAATTGTTCAAAGGAAAATGAGGTAATTTAGAAAAATGTTTGATAAAAAGTGATAAAATAAACATAGTGATAAAGAAGTTAGTTTTAATAGAAAAAGCCTTAGTTGTTGTAAAGAAAAATACACCACAGCAGTGATTAGACGAACGAAACGAATAGTATAACTTACGATCAATGGATCCGAGCGATTTTTAAAGCGCTAGATTTTATTTTTAAGATTTAATTTATAGCACAAAATAAAACAAAAATTTGCGTATTTGAAAATAGAACTTACATCAAGTGTATTAGTACCATCGATATCGAATATTTTTTGTTGATTAACTTTTTTTGTAACCGACGATGTACCCCAATATTCATCACCCATTTTAGTCGTCTACAATTGATTTTTTTATATATATATTACTTATCTTTTGGTATTTCTTATCTTTCTCTCACTTCTTAGTTGTCTATTAGTTTTTGATCAGATGTTTTTTTCCTTTTCTTTTCTTAATCAATCTAAAACGGAATGACGATTAATAATAATTATTATTATTTTATTTTTATTATATATTCATAAATATATGTAAATACAGAATATTGTCAAAAAAATGAAATTTGTTCTTGTCTTTTTTATAATGCCACAGCTTACAGCTTTCATCTAAGAAAAATGAAATGAGATTATTAAACGACTACAACATAAATAAAAAGAGAGAGATGCATGAGACATTAACAACAATAAATGACACAAAAACAAATTGAGAATAGAATAAAACATTTCACTGTTAGAATAAAAATAAGAAGGATTTTCTTTATTTATTTATTTTTTATGATAAATTATTGGTTTGTTTAATTATATTAAGTGCTTGAATAATTGCTTGTGGATCTTTTCGAGCTCGTGATGCACAATTTTCTAATTTATCAGCAGCTTCATAACGTCCTTGTCTTCGATATAATAAACTAAGATTTTTCAATGTTGTTGTTACAGTTGGTGTATCAGCACGAATCGTTTTATACCATCCACCTTGTGCATCATAAGATCCACCACTTGCTGTTGTTGATGTTGATAAATCTTGTGGAGATGATCCAAATTCTTTTTCATGTGCACGTGTTAATACATCTTTATATAATTGTTCAGCATCTTTATATTTTTGTTGTTTAAGATAAGCTGATGCAAGATTATTTTTTGTTTTAGCAACATTTGGATCATCTGGACCCAAACTTTTTGTATAGATGTCAATAGCTCGTTTGTAATATGATTCAACTTCATCATATTTACCCTGATTTTGACAGAGTAATGCAAGATTATTAAGTTGTTTAGCAACATCAGGATGTGACGAACCTAAGCATTTCTCACGAATTTCTAAAGCTCGTTTACAAAGTGGTTCAGCTTCTTTAAATTTATTACGTTTACCTAGAAATGATAAGAAACCAAAGGAGGATTCCATTTTCTTTTATATTTATAAATTAAAAATAATAATATACCATAGAGAACAGCAAGATTATTCAATGTCGCTGCTACAGCTGGATGATCAGGTCCAAGTGTTTTTTCTCGAATAGCTAATGCATCATTTAATAATGCACTTGCTTCTTTAAATTTCGATTGATCTCGATATACAAGTGCAAGAATATTGAGCATTGTTGCAACGTCAGGATCTAGAAGAAAAATTAAATAAATAAAATATTCACATGGGAATATTTTTTATAATACAATTGTCGTCAAAAATATAATTATTTTCAATGAGTAATTCATTTATCGTAAGAAATATAATAGAAACGTGCTAACTCATTATTCTATGCATGATTAAATAAACGAAGTTCTTTACTGGTACTATGAAAATAGTTTTTTTATTATACAAATACCAGACGGCTATTACGAACATAAAATAATTTTCATCACGCAATAACATTCTCTTTGTAATATTAGTGAAAAAACTAAACAAGTTTTAATTACTAAAGATTTATGGAATGAATTTAGTCTCAATGGCATGTTTAGTTAAATCCACCCTTTCGTTTATAATTATTATATAGATAGTATATCTTTTCATATACTTATAATTATTCTCCTAATGATTAAAGCAGTAGCTTGCAAATTTTCATGAAAAATAACAACTATAATTAGTAAAATCTTCACTTGTTTTGAAACTATCAGATTCTCTGAATTTGTTACTCTTCTCGGTAATTTCATGCTGCCTAGAATTAGGTCTACTGATAACAAGCATAATGACAAGTTAATATATCAATGTCTTTCCTGATAATTTATCGAAAGACAAATATTTTTACGTACGTTGATGTCCTGAAGTTTTTTCAAGATCTTCAAGTGCCTGTCGACATAGAGGTACAGCTACTTCATATCGACCTTGTGACGCATATTGTATAACAAGATTATGTAATGTTTTTAATCTTGCTGGTATTTCATATCCAGTTGTAGAAATAAATGAACCAGTAGCTGATTGTGATGATGACATTAATAGATCAGCATATGAACCAAATTTTCTTGAATGATCTTGTTGATTACCTCCACCAATATCTTGTTGATCACCATAAATATCTTGTCCATTATCCATATCATCGGATGGAAATAAATCATTAACAAGATCTTGTCCATTATTCTGTTGATTTGAATTATTTGAATTTAATCCTGATGTTGATTGTGAATTGGAATTTTCATTATCAACATCATATTGTTTAACTTCTTTGAGAAATTTTAAATGTTCAATTTCAACCGAATGAGAAGCATTTGTTTGTTCACATTCATGTAATTTTTTTTGTGTTGATGCTAATTCATCACGTAACCAAGCATTTTCTTGACATAAACGTTTAACTTGTGTACGTAATTTATGTTTTTCGGCTTCTAAATTTTGTAAATGATTACCTAATTGCATCATTACTTGTGCTTCACCAATTCCTATTTGAATTGATTTTAAAAAATTTATAATTTTCATTTATTTATTTATTTTCATTGACATACCTAATTCGATCATATCCATTGATTTTCTAAGTAAACCAACTTTTTCTTCTAATTTATTTGTTTCCATAGGTGATAGTTTTTGTGGAGAAGTAACAATAGTTTCAAGCATTTTTCCATGTTCATTCTTGAGAGCATCAAGACCTTGAATAACTGATTTGGTTGACTGAAGGATATCGTCTTGACTCATTTTATATATACAGAATAATTAAGATTCAACAATATACACAAATATCTACATAAATATATATTCTGAAAAAGAACATGACAAAAAAATTTAATAAAGGTCATATGTAATATACATATGATAAAACCAATAAATAGTTGGCGCAGAAGGTGGTGTATATTATCTTTAATTACATAATTCGTCGAGTCATATAAGTATTATTGAGGTTTTTCTCCTTGATAGAAGATAAAAAAAAATAGAGAGACAGAGAGAGAGAAAGCATATATGGGAATATGAGGAGATAGACATGGTTTCTTTTTTAATATGTTTTTATGCTCCTTTTAACTGTGTCGCAGCAGTAACAGATGGAAGAATTATCATCAAAATATTAATAGTAGGGAAAGGAAAAATAATAGAAAATATTTTGTTGGATTTATAAGAAAAATCGATCATAGGAAACAATAGTTAACAGACATCAATCTATAAACCTTTGATGAACAGCAGACATGCAAAGTGGATATCAATCATAATTGATATGTCTGATATAAGTAACTACATTCTAAATAACAATCAAAATGACCTTTCCTCAAATTACCAGTGCCTTTCTTATTCGAGCTAAATCAAAGAAAATGACTGTAAGGAAAGAAGGATAAAGATATCAATGAATAAATATCTGTTTGTTTTGTTTATTTTTCAACGACAAGATCAGTCACAATAAAAGGGCATTAATCTAGAATATTTGACATTTTCAAGTATTATATTAATAATATGTTCATTTGTTCAAATTATTTTTGAACAAGATTTACAGGTGTAAATATACCCACTAATCAAATAAATATAGCACTTAATTAAATAAAGGTCAAGGACTTATTTCTTACTTTGTTATTTACGTTCAATTACAGTTAATAAAAAAAACGAATGAACATAATTAAAAATAAATATTACTCATTGAGACGGGAAGAACAGAACATAATACATTTGCTGTCTGTCAAATAGAAAAAAAGAAAATATATTTAGTTCTTTTTTCGTTCGTATACATCTATGTAGATATAAGAATAAGATGACTCATTAACATAATCCAATAACAAATTGGGGAAATTATATTT
>CAJNOI010000097.1:208858-275527 GCA_905250115.1 Adineta steineri
CAACTTTGTAATCCATCAACCAGATGTCGAAGTGTTTCGGGTTCGTTAGTATTCTGATACAATATGAATGTCTTGAGTGTCTGTATAAAAGTAAAAATAGAAATAATTAAAAAATAGATTTCGAATTAAAAGACAAATGAAATTGAAGTAGTCAAATGTAATAACTAATTCGTGATAGAACATTACATATATATATCTTATTTATCAATACAAATCAAAGATTATCATAATCGAAAATCTACCAAAAAAATATTTATTTTTATTAAAAAGTTGTAAATAGTGGAAATATTTCTCCATTTAAGATAAGAATAATAATAACTAATATATTTTTATAAGGCATTTTTGTTTTACTAGGAGAATAAAAGTTTCTCTTCTCATCATAGAATTTTAAATAGAATTATACTCAAACTTAAAACTATTCCAGTTGAACAGAGAAAAAAAATAATCTATCGAATTTAGTGTATTAATACAATTTCTCATCTGATAGTTGCCAATAAAATAAAAGTTTATTTTCTTACGTCGAGTTTTTTCAATACATTAGACACGAGTATCATATCTTCATCAGCGAATGTGACACCAACTACAGACACTTTTGATGATTCTTCATATTCAGCCATCATCTCTTCTTCAATACGTTTGGCACGTTTTGACTTGCTGTCCTTTTCTTCATTTTCTTCTTGTTCCACTTCTATAATATATTATGTAAATGTTTCACAATTTCTTCAATAGGTAGAATAATCAATAAAATAAGATTCAATTTAGAATTTTTCTGTTTGTTGAAGTGTTATGAATAAAACAAATTTGATCTTGATGAATTCGAACTATCAATACTCAACTATGATGGGTGTTAATTTTCGTTCAGTAAGTACATATGATCATAAACTATACTGACCTTTTTGATAAAGTCTTACAAGAGCTACAAGTTCAAGTAATTTCTTGGCTTTAGCAGCACCATAGTTTATAAACCAGATAAGAAAAATCAATTTAACAAGCCAATAAATACGTAATGCATGAAATTGATTATATCCAATATACTCAATAGAAATCAGTGATGAGTAAACAATCCAATAAATGAGCAATTCTTTTTCTTTAGCATAATTTGTTTCTGATGATTTAACAATTGATAATCTTAACAAATATATAAAATCTTTGATGAATTTAGATATTTACTTTTCAAATGAATATCTAATTAGAATATGAAACAAAAACCTAAGTCAAGTATTAGAAAATATATCGATACGAACGTCTTGCAAGAGACAAGTGTAGGTGTTGTCTTTAACGCACACCCACATGCACCCTCAAGATATACAAATCGAATTTTACTTACGAAGCACATATGGGGTAGAGAATACCAATAAAATTGCAAACAAAATCATTGCATCCACCAAAGATCATATAGATGATAACAATAGGAAACAGACCTAACATGATCAAAATAAAGTAGTAACAGAACAAAAATAATAATAACATACCAAGAACAATTAGTGAACGTTCTAAACGTATTTTCTCTTCGACAGGTTTCAAATATGAATCAATTTGTTCACTATGTAAATATGGATCGAGTTTATTCTTGACATTGTCAATATTCTCTCGAATTACAGCAGCCATTTCGTTTTTATATGATCTACAATCTTAAAGAACAATTACATAAACTAAAAAAGAAGAAGAAAACAAAAATAATATAAGAAATTTACCAAAGTCATAGTGTCGGAAAATTTGAATCTTATTGACTATGTACTAAAAGAGATTTTAAACATTTCTATCTTCCAATATTTTTTTCCTGTGAAATAACTCAGGATAATTATCATTCATGGCCTTTTGACCTTGATTGCGAGAAAACTATATTATAGGATTTATTTGTAATAAGTCGTTTAAAAATATAGGATTTTTTTACAAGATCTTTATTCTCGACTGCATACTTCTAGTCACCAGTAGTTATTATCTTATATGAGTGACGAAGGTATGATAATTTTAATTCATAGGAAATATTTGTACATTCAAAATGAACTCAACTAAAGACATTCATTTATAATTCAAAAAGGATAATGAGAGAAAAAATATCATCACTTTACCAAGATTTTATTGTTGATAGTAGGTTTCATCACGAAATTCATAAAATGATTATATTCATTGACTAAAACAAATAGTAGTATACGATAGTCGAAACATATCCGGACATCTATCAATTTTTTCATCCTTCTCTATTCGTGGAGCAAATATAATGTAAAATATGAATGACTTACTAATTGAAAGAAAAATTAGAGTAATGCGAAGGAGGACAATAATTGTCATACCTTTTCTTTGCCTGTACATTCTACATGTGCATATATATTTTATATTAATATGACATGCAGAGACATATTTATTTTCAAACTTTAATATTTTTGTATGCCAAGACAAATATACATAGCGTGGCATGTCGATATGAATATCAATATATGGAGAAAATATTCTAGAATAAAAAATGTTTTTGATAAAGTGGTTCACAAAATGATGATCGAATAGATCTTTATATCATGCAAAAAACAACGAAGCAAACAAGCTGAATCACAATATCATTAATTATAATAACAGATATCTTTTAATTAATCTATTATGAAGATTTGTTTTTCATTGTCTATAGTTCTGTCTTATATCGAGAAAATCATCGAAAAGAATTTGCTAGTACATGTAGAACTCGTTCTAATAAATATAATAAATATAGATCGGATGACAAAAATGATTTGAATATTGAAATACTAAATTCTGTTTGTGTTTCGAATAGTTACCTGTGCTCATTTACTTACGTAGATATGTATGCGCCACTAACCGACAAATCAAATTTGAGTGACTAATAGCTTGTGCAAGACTAACGACAATTTTTTTTATGCACCGTCAAAAACATGAAATAATATATTAGCTTTGCAGCTGAAAGAAAGCAATCAACCAAATCAAAATGCGAGAAAATGTGCGTTGATTTAGTACAGAACAGGAAAAAATACAGATCTATGTTGTTTTTTTTTTAATATTGTATTTTTATTGCGCTGCATAAAGGTTCACATGTAGAAAGAACAAAAAGAAGACACTATGAAAGAAAAGAAATGAACGCAACATTTATTTCTATATTCCAGAGTAGACGAAAAAGGTTGATCAAATAAGTATTACATGTCACATTAAAAAGTAGAATCGAGGACTGCAGATCATATTAATACGGTTAAACTATTCCTGTATAGAATAAAATATAAGGTATAAAAATATTGATTAATAATAAAAGAAGAAAAAAAATTATTTAGAGATCATCTTGAGGATATGGATGTAGATTTAGTGAGCTTTATTTTCATATTCACACCGACATTCACCCTCAAGATACAATATTTAAGATATTTGAAAACAAACAATACGATGATCTAAAATGATTTTCTGTTGAATTACATGCTTCTTCTCTTAACCAAATATTTATTTTCTAACTGATTCAACAGTTTTTATCAAATTTTTTCATAAAATTCAAAGAGATTTTCATATCAGTTGAATATGACGCATTGCTTGAAAAAAAACTAGAGTGTATATGTGACATGATAATAACACTGGTCGACGATAGTGTCTAAAAAAATCAGATCTGAACATTTTTCTAATTGGAATTTTGTCTGACGAAGAAAAATGTGACTCGCCAGACATGATTCTTGTGTTCTTGATTTCTATTTTTTCTATTATCTAACATATTTACTTAAAAAACAATAAATAATAAAAATGACTTATTTACATAAAAATAAAGAAAAAAAACTATCAAAGACATTCTATTTATATGGAAATTAAAATATTTTATTTATGTTAAAAGTACATAAGGTCCTGACATTTGGCTTCTGCATATTTGTTATTCGGATCGATGATTGATTTCTCAACAAATTATTATTTGAAAATTCTAAAGTCAGTTACAATTTGACACACTGATATTGTATTTTTATTGTAAAATATTTTTAATTAACTATTATTGATATGCAATTGAAACATTGTATGAAAAGACTATCATTTACTCATTAAATCGAATACAACAAACATAGTTTGTTCTCGTCTGAAAATGAACAAATAAAGTGTAGGCAAGAATTTCATTTTCTTTCTCATCAAGAACGATGTCGAAATTTCAAGAAATTCAAAAAATCTAGTGTATCTCTGCAGATTCTTGGTTTTCTACAAGACTGAATATAAAATTTCGTGATTAGGAAAGACGCTTACTTAATATAAAACTTTATTAGATTATTTATTATTTATTTTAGTTAAAGTCACGCGCGCAATTCGATATTGAAACAAACATTTTTAATTACTTTTTGTTGTTTTTTAACGAAGTTTCTAGAAATATATGCAGAAACCCGAAGAATTCACTTTCATTATTATTGTTTGATTTTTTGCAATGGAAAAAAATAATTATATTCAAATTTTTTTATAAATATAGAAGTATAATTATATTATAATAATAGCGTATGCATTATTATGCTCATACGAATAAAATTATAGGCTGATCGACTACGTACCCTTTACAGCATCAATAAGTATGAAATTTTTTTAGAACTTTAGATACTATCAATTGGTTTTTAGTTGGAATATATCATACTATTATTTTCTCTCTATGCCACTTCAACATTAAAAAAGCTTCATTCACTGCTGCTGAATTCTAGAAGTACCTGAATTTCGAGTTCGGAAGCTATATATGATTAGTTGCTATAAGATTACCGATAAGGTTAACTAAGAAATATGTAGAATATAACAGACAAAGACATGTTAAAATAATTAGCAGATTTTATGAATAACCTTGCGAGAATTTATATCATGTCTAATTTCACAGAAAAATCTATCCATAAGTAAAATATTTTCCTCCACAGTCAGATTTGAAATCTATCAGATCGAATATGTTTCTCGATACATGAAATGAGAATAGAAAGAATTTTTAAAATATATTTGCAGATTTTCATTGTTTAGTTTAAAAAAACCAAAACAATGATCAATTTGCTTCTACTTTTATTTCTTTTTTGTGCTGTCATTACCGGTCTACACTTCAATGGTGGTACTATTCGATGGGCACCAATCAACTCGAGCATCAACTCGAGTGTAGTACCTATAAGTATCATTCAAACTTATTCATGGACCTATCCACTCATTTCTTGTGCTACTGATGTTCCCATATCAACGAGTGGTCGAAGCAGTAGCAATGCTAATCTAACATGTGTTACTGATTGTTCAACAGATGGTGGTTATTCAACTAAACCAGTTAATATCTTAACTGATTGTCAAACAGCTAGCTCATCATTAGGAATGATGACAAGTCAACGATCAGTCAACATTAATTTAACTGCAAATGCACATTTTTATCTTGCATATGTTGGATCTGCTTGGGTATCATTGAATGATCCTGCTAAAAGTGGACTTCAATGGTCAATTGTTTGTTCGATTGATCTTCGAATGCGACTAGATGGTATTATTAATACACCACCTGTTGCAAGTGTCGTTTCGCCTCAATATGCAATTGTTAATCAAACAACTCAAATTACTATCCCTGTATCAGATGTGAATACCGGTGATGATGTACGTTGTCGATGGTCAACTTATACACCAGGATATCGTCGACGAAAACGATCGGATGAAGACGATTATATATATGAGAATTATAAACCTCAAATATACAAAAATCCATTGGAAAATAAAGAATTAACTCATGTTAGAAAAAAAAGATTGACTTTTGATCCTTGTTTTTTTTGCAGCAGTACATGTTACTATGGTTGTCTTTGTTCTTGTGCTGGATGTGCGGGAACTGCATGTACTGTTAAATGTTTATCACGACCCGCTTGTCCAACGGGAACTACTACACTCGAAACTCCAGGAACAATAAAACCAACTTTATCGTATCCTAATCGTCAGCCTATTGATGAATGTGGTGGAATCTGTTATCCAAGTAGTTTACCTAATGGTACAAGTCTATCCGGATGTACTATATCATTTACAGGTCTTGTACCTAATACTTGGTATGGTGTTGCAGTTCAGGTGAGCAGATAGTGTTTAATTAACTAAGATAGAACTGCTTGTATTAATGTGAACCTTTTACCCACAAAAAATCAAGCGATATTTAGTACGTTAAATAGAGGAAGATTTTAATCTTTTTCTTATTTTGAAATTGTATGAACAAAATCATCAAATTTGTTTTTTTCTTAGGTAGAAGACTTTATAAGTAATTCAAGTAATATTTCAATGAGTTCAGTACCGGTTCAGTTTTTGATTTATGTCTTACCACAACCGACATGTGGATTAGCACCAATTATTTTTCCTGCTGATCTATGTTTGGATGTTCAAGTCGGTGTTGTAACAAATTTCGATATATACGCGGAGACCTTGTGTAATCCTAATATATCAAACATTGATTCAATTGTCGTCACAAGTGTCATTGTTGGGATGAATGTTAGTGATGTGATCACTTCACCAGTAAATGCATCAATATCTTATTTCACATTTACTTGGCAACCTCAAATGAATCAACTTGGTTCACAACAGCTGTGTATAGTAGTTTATACCGAGTAAATCTTCATTTAATTAATTTCTTATTATTGAAAAAATGTTTTTTTATTCATTAGTGAACAAATATCATCTCAACCGTATTGTATCATATTCAATGTAGTACCATCAGTTGTTACTTGTACAATCACGACTACATCAACGACAACTACAACATCAGAAACAACGACAACAGGAATTACTACAAGTACAAGTTCAACTACAACTACAACTACAACTACGTGAGTTGTATTTTCGATAAATATAATGATTCATTCTGATGATTCATTTGTTGCGAGTTTATTAAAGATTTTTTTCTTTAGAACTGTCACCACGATGGCAGAAGTTTCAGGTAAGAGATATCAATAAGAATTTGTATCAGTATCACAACAATTACATGATTCTTACATAGGACAATCTGTAAATTGGCCGTTAATTGTGGGTTTATCTTTCTTGGCTGCATTACTTGCTCTGTGTTGTATGTGCTGTTGTTTGTATTGCTTATTGTGGTGAATTCTATTATAAATGTAGAGAATCAAAACATTTTGTTTTTTAATAGGGGTCCAGCTGCAAGACGTCGACGACGCAGAAAAAATGAAGAAAAACTACAAAGAGACATTATTACACAAAGAATTACACCAATTACTTCTCTCAGAAATCATCATTGTATCAAAATGCTTGAAACTGAGCAAATACAAAACAAAAATTTCAATTATACTGCATTGAATAATAGAAATAGTGTAGGAAGAATATCATTATCGGATGTACCAGTAAATTCTCGTACTTCCACTATTATTCCAATTAATTCTGCAAAACGTATGAGCTTATCGGCATCTTCTACTGAACAAGATACACCTATGAAAGTTATAAATAAAAATGAAACAACTCCACGAACATCAGTGGTTTCAGTCGCAGGAAATGAATCAATAAAATTAACTGGTAAAAAAGATAAATTACATAGAATGTCACACGACAAGCCTAAAACTCCATCAGTAACCAGAATTAACCAGGTCGGTATTATTAAAACTCCACGACAAAAAACTGACACAACACAATCTTCGAGTATTGGCAACACCACTACTATCAATTCGGGAAACTCATTGTATAATATACAGCCAATAACAAATCGATTAGCAAGTACATCGCTTACGAGAGATCGAAATAGGAATGCCGGAAAAGGAGTAATTGTAACCAAAGTTACAAGAAATTCATCATGAAATTAATTGCCTTACTGAAAAAGATTCAATATGTACCTATAAACATTCTTTTTTTTTTGTAGAACTAACTTATATATTTCTAACAAAAGAATTGTTTTATTAACTACTAACATATTTTCATTTTACTATTGTTCAAAATTTTAATCAATAAACTCCTTTACACTCTTGTATTTAACTATTGATATGTAAATGTAGGATATAGTATAATCATGATTTCACTTTTACTGCGATATTGACATGTACTTTTAATAACTGAGTCATTTTATTTACCTATTTTTATTTCTGTTCGTTCGTTTATCGATATAGGCACGCAATAAATATAAAATATTATATTATTCCTTCGTTCTCTCTGTTTTTTTTGCTTTCTGCAGCGCCATAATATCTTGCACAACTGGACGAACCAGTAAGACCATGTGACAAAAAAAACAACTACATATAGTCACTATTCACACACACACATTTTATACGTGACATGATATCCCGAACTACACGTTCTCATACAATTTCAAACGATGAAATCGGTTCTCAGACACAATCTCGATTGTCTAAACTATTACAACATCATGACCATCATCTTTCTCAATTCACACCTGCTGTTCTCTCACCACTCTACTTAGCTTGTCAAAACAATGATGTAGCAAAAGTAAAAGATTGTCTTACGACAATAAAATATGAAGAAATTGATTGTCAGTATTCACCAAATAATGAAACTGTTCTACATGTTGCAACACGAAATCAGCAGAAAGAAATAATAGAAATACTTCTATCATACGGTGCACAACGATCTTTAAAAAATACAAATGGTCAACAAGCACACGAACTAGCTGAAACAAAAGAAATTAAGGATCTATTTGAACGTTCAAAATCATCTCGTTTTACATTTCGACACAACTATGATCAGAGCCAGACAACTCCTTTAGTTCAACATAACATAAAATGTGAAAGTTGTTCATTGATAAATGATCATACTTTCTATGAATGGGAGTTGATTGATCGAAATGCAACACAAAAAGCACTAAGATTTCGTCGTGAATTGAAACCGTTCACATCGATGAGTGAAAAAGATTTAAAACAAAAACTTTATTCAATAAAAAAAGGTTATATTAATACACGTGTTCAACATGCTTTGATCAATGATGGTACACGTATACATGATTATTTTAAGCGTGCATTGCTTGAACTGGAACCCCATTTGATTGTTACTGCATACACTGCTTCTCAAAGCTTTTCAGAATTATTAAACAAAGATATGGCACGTAATGTTATACATGATTTAAAGAATGGATGTAGTAAATTTTCTTGTGACTGTCTCTATTCAACAGAAGATGGTACAAAATCAATTACAAATATTTTCTTTCATCATCCAAAATTTCAAAAACTCAGTTTCAAAGGTACAGTTTATCGTGGTATTATCATAACGAAAAATAGTCTTGATCATTATAAAGTTGGTTCTTGTATTCTTACAACTACATTTCTGTCAACATCAACAAATCCTGCAGTTGCTCAAAGTTTCTGTGATAAAGGAATACCCAATACAACGACTCATTCATTCTTCTGTATTTATGAAATATTTAACGAAGATCATACTGCTCTTAATATATCGACTATATCCGAATTTAAAAATGAAGATGAGGTATTGATTCTACCATACTCAGCTTTTCTTATTACAATGATTGAAGAAAAACAAGACATAACATATATTTATTTGAAAGAGCAGTGTTTAACAAATATGATTGATATTAGTGGAACACAAGAATATTCACTTAAATCAACAGTACGTTTATTGGAAATTGTCGGAAGTCGTCTAGTACATAACATCGGTGATATGATATTAAATGAAGATAATCATATACGACCCCGATCAAAGACGATGCCTGTATTAAATACATATTTATAATAATTTGAACATATTATTTTATTTCTCATCAACTTTTTAATATACATTAATTAATAGAATATATGAAATCATTAAATTGTATAAATTTGTGTCACATGTGACAAATTACTGTCAGTTCTTTCTCTTTGAGGTTCATAACGAAATACTCTTGTCATCAATACAATTAATGAACGTTTGAATTCATTTATATAAACAGTCGATGGATAGATATAAATAGCAAATGTCATTGTAAATGGTATATTTGCTAATGTTATTAAAATTAAATAAAGACGTAAAGTTATTGTTGGACCAATACGATCGCATGAATAAATAACATGTTTAAAAAGATACCATGGTACTATACATAAAATATAACATAGGGGTGGTATGAAAAAATTCATATGTTTCTTCATTTGTTGTCTCCAAACAAACCAATATTTTTCTTCACCTGAATTAATATATACTTTATGTACACTAATATTTCTAAGGACAAATAGACTTGATAAAATATGTATTAAACATGTAATTAAGACAGTACCAAATTCAATACATTTTACACTTTTTACTAAATTAGGAAAAACTGTCGATATTTCAAAGTTACCAAAATATAACAAGAATGTAGGTATTTGTGTCAGAAACGTAAATATAAGTATGATAAATGAGAGACAACAAGCACGTTTACGTGTTGCATAGAGAGCACAATTAAAACATTCTATAAAAAGACGTTCGCAAGCAATCATACTTGAATACCACATTGCTAGAAAATTTAAGAGATTTAATAAGATAGCTGATATATAGAATAGAATTGTACGTTGCAATGATTGTGTATCAGATATAATTGATGTTTCTAGAAATATGCAACGTATTAAATTACTTAGTGAGAGAAATATCAGATAAACACCAAGATTCGTTATACGTATAGATCTGCAAAGACATGTTTGAATAGTTAGGATATTGTTGACAATAGTACATCCAATAATCAATTGAAATAAGAAAATAAATAGATATTCAGTATTTGGTAGATACAAAGTTAAACTGTAGTATCTTGACTGTTGCAAAACATCTGTACATGTTGCATTAATTTCAAATTCAATCATTGATGTATTCATCTTTACGTTTTTTTATATGTGTAAACCTATTGACCGAAAAACAAATTTTACATAGTATTATTCCGTACAAAAATAAAAAAATATAAGGCTTTCGTTCTATTATACTGATAACGATATAAATATATTTTTTTCATTTATGTTTATTTGCACAATGATTTTCGTTCTGATATATATATATTAATAGAAAGGCAAAAAAAAAGAAAGGAAGTAGAATATGTGGATAAGTGAGTGTAAATGTGGATCGATACAAGTGCTACCAAAATATAAAAAAATTGTGACGAGTGTCGATTTAATCGAAAATCGTAGTTTCTTCTGCGAACAGAAAGAACTGAGTTGTGATGCTTCAGGCTCATGACAAGAGTCGACCTTCGATCACGGCTCGTCAACATATTTCTCTTCGTTCTTCCTTTTATGCTGTTTTATGTTTGAAGTTGTGCAAGAACACATTATTGCACAACGTCAAATAACGAACAGTATAAGAAGCAGAACAGAAGTTAACTAGTTCGATGAGCCGCGATCTCGATTTAACTCTTATGTATTGAGACTGAAGCACTACAACTCGGTCTATCTGATCGTCGCAAGACGATTCAGATGACCATTGAATCAAGATCAAATTAACACTCGTTACTTATTTTTTTTTGCTCTCACATCAAGTGAGATGATTGCATGACAAATGTAGCACTTGCGTCAGAAGGATGTGGAGTGTGTATCAATTACTTTTTTCAAAGGAATAATATTAGGTTACGCAACTGCTATAAATACGAATATTTGTCTAACCTCCAGAAAAGATACATGTGCAACCGTATTGGGTTGTTTTATCTATCAAAATCGGTTTGATGAGACTCTGATAATAGAATATCTTCTGTTCGATGGCAATTGAGCGGGATATTTTACAATAATTTATCTAGACGTAGAAGTAGTTGATGTTATACAGGAATTAAAAAAGAGTTTACTAACAGATGATCAATCAAAACTTAAATTAACAGCTGTTCTTGAGGGTGTCGGTGTAAGTATGAGGCATTTGAGTGTATGAGTATGGGTACGGTTGTGGGTAGAAAGAGAAGACACTCACCCCACACCCTCAAGATGGTACAGGGCCATATCGAAGTTGTCGTAGGAACAATTTCACTAAATAAATGGATAATTTGTGGACCCGCAGCGCTCTACATGCAACATGTCTACCGATAAACGACTTGCACCTTGAGCAAGTTGGAATTTTTTGTGAGATGAATAAAGCAACCTATTTATTTATGATAAGGAAAGAACGAAAGGGCTTGATGATTGATTGTCTATAAAGACACTCGAGCAAAGTATACCTTCGGTTTCACTCCTTATCTAACATCTATTTTTGTTGTTGTCGTAAACAGCCAGCAATGCATATCGTTGCACCTGCTTTGGTCTTCTTGATGCTTCTCATGTCTCCAATCATCGCACTAGATGCGGAGACTTATTCAAAAATGTCATCTGATATTCACAATGATGGCACAGACATCACGACCCTCAAAGTGGCTATGTATCCTCATTTGCCTGATTCGGCAGGTGACAACTACGCAAAACTATTACAATTTATCAACGAGGAATTTAAAAAAATTCAACCAACGATTAATCTACAGCTACGTCCGCTAGACCAAAACGATGACTTCTATAGTCTGACGACACTTACTCCGTGGCTATCAACCGACGGAATAGGATACGACGTAGTCGAAATTGATACTTTGGTTTTGGGTGATCTTGTCAACGCTGGTCTCATTGTTCCGCAATTTCCCATCTCACATAATCATTCAGATTGGCATTCAGCTGCTACCAGTGCTGTTCAGTTTAACCAGGCAGTGTATGCTTATCCACACATTATGTGCGCATATTTTCTTTTCACTCGTGATGAACAAGCAGCTAAAGTAACTACCATAGACGAGCTTATAAATATTCTGAGCCCTAATGCTTCTGCTACTTATCGTCTGGTTGGAAATATGAATTCTAGTTGGATCTTACCTTCTCTGTGGATTAACAGCTACCAGAGCAGTAATAATTCCGAATATAATATACCAGCATTTGCTCTTCATTCTTATCAAAAGAACTCATTTGAAACTATGCGCAAGTTTGTACAACTCTGTGATCGAGCAGGAGAAGAGAATAACTGTCTTAATGGAGTATTCAGAGATAATTCCAACATGACGGCCTTATTATTTGCACATAAGCAGACGGCGGCTATGTTTGGCTTTTCTGAAAACCTCTTTACAGTCCTCAAAAATGGAGATCTGGATGACTATTCCAATGTCAAAATGATTCCATTGCCATTAGGTACAAATGATAATCAACCTGGTTTTTTTACTAATGCATTCGTTTTTCGGCGAAATATGTCAGTCGATGTATTAAAGGCTGCTCGTTTATTTGCCGATTTCATGGGCACACCTCGTATGCAAGCCGCTGTTGTTGGCAGTGCAGATAGCCCTAATACGAGGCCACGCTATCTTCTACCTATGTCCAAGAATGCTTATAATGAACCACTTTTAGCAAATGACCGCTTCTATCAGCAGTATTTTCGAAACTTAGACGTTGGTTATTCTTATCCAACAGCAGGATTCTTAAATACACGCAAAGAACTTAACACTGCTATTTTGAAAGAAGTCGATGTCAAAAATGACCCTTCTTCTTTATCGATCAGTATTTCCACCCATTCTAAATTCTCTCTCCTGCTGTTCTTCATCTTCTATACATTTCATCAACTAATCGTACGTAGTTACCTCCTTGTTTCTATATAGACTTATACATCTTCTCGTTGTGTTCTCTTTCTCTCGATTGACATTGTTTCTCTGATATATGCTGAATGTTTCAAACAGAAAGGAATGGATTGGAATTAAACTAATTGCTGGATGATAATACATTTTTGTCACCACCAAATCTAAAAATTTCTTTGTTTCCCTTTTTTTCTAATATAAAAATAAAAATATATCTTCAAAAATGTAACTATTCGATCTGTGAATTGAACGTATCGCATGCAATATTAATATCTGAGTGTGGGTGTGGGTGTTAGCTCTTTATCTATAGCAGTACACACCGACACTCACACCCTTACGATATACCGTAATCGATGTTGATATAATTTTTTGTTTGTGTTATTCGATATCCAAAATTTTAAGACACTTGTAAATATATATAATAACAATAACTTCTGATGATCTCTGCATAAGAAATTCGTTTGTGTCCACTTGATGCTACTAAAATATAAGAGAAAATATTGAACAAATCTTCATCTATAGACTGCCTGTGCTAATAAAAAAAATGTGACGAGTGTCGATTTAATCGAAAATCGTAGTTCCTTCTGCAGAGCAGTTAGAACAGAGTTGTGATGCTTCAGGCTCATGACAAGAGTCGACCTCCGATCACGGCTCGTCGACATATTTCTCTTCGTTCTTCCTTTTATGCTGTTTTATGTTTGAAGTTGTGCAAGAACACATTATTGCACAACGTCAAATAACGAACAGTATAAGAAGCAGAACAAAAGGTAACTAGTTCGATGAGCCGTGATCTCGGTTTAACTCTTATGTATTGAGACTGAAGCACTACAACTCGGTCTATCTGATCGTTGCAAGACGATTCAGATGACCATCGAGCCGAGATCAAATTGACACTCGTTACTTATTTTTTTTTTAGCTCCCACATCAAGTGAGATAATTGCAGGACAAATGTAGTACTTACGCCGGAAGAAGGTGGAGTGTGTATCAATTACTTTTTTTAAAAGAATAATATTAGGTTACACAACTGCTTGAAGGTGTGGGTGTGGGTGTAAGTATGTTCCTTACCTTAATACCACACCCACACCCTTTTTCAGGAAAAACGAGAAGGGAAGTTGTGATATGATAAAACATAGGATCATTAAAAATTTTGAATTTTTGAAGGGATTGAAATCATTACTAATTAACATTTGCTCATGACAAAATATACAATTATGTAGCTGAAAAGGTATATGTGACGGATTCCATCCATGACTATCTCTTCTATATTATTGTATGTACATACACATTGGTCATTTCTCATTCTTTATCCATGCTTTGTTTCTGTGTTCATTTCCTTTCTTGACCATTTCGCCTAAGTGGCGATCGATAGTCGGTCATTGTTCTTTCGGCTCTGTTTGTTTTCTTCTTCGTTCGTCATTGTTGTCATTCATTCTGTTGAATAAAGTACGAACAAGTTGTCGTTCCGTCATAGCATATATTATTGACACATCGATAACTATATCAGCAATTGAAAGTAAATGTATGAAATAAAGCTTCGCTATCATTGAGTTTTTGACTACACCGCAAAATGTCTTCCGAAAACGTTCTAGATTAAGGCACACTCTTACCTGTTCGTTCGTCAATCTTCACAGCTGGAAGAAACTTTGTTGTAGTTCTTAGACAACCATCATCAAGCCATTCGACTACACCAGTTAGAAAAAAGATTAAACAATTACCAAAATCGATCTCTACTTCATAAGCTAAGACTTACATTCCGTTTCAAATTCTCTGCATCTTTCATATTCGAAGTATGAAATGTTGATTGCCACCCACGCCCTATTGCAGAACTTCGATTATCACCATTCGACAAGATCCTTGAATATCGCACACCATCTTGAGGGTGGGTGCGAACTTGAGTAAAGTAGGAATACTCACCCACATACGAATCACTGAAAGAAATTGCGACACCATTTTCTATCTACTTCTTATTCTTACCTCTCAGTACTAGATAAGAAAATTACGAACGAATTTAAAAGTCTATCATCCTAGAACTGCGCTAAAAATGGAGCAAATTTTAAAGAGAAGACGCAGAAATAGTCATACACGTCTCGACATATGCATTTACTGTTTTCTTTCGAATTTTTGATCACTGTAAAAAACGTCGCCATTAAATGTCACATAGTCTCAACATTTGGAGTTGTTTTCACCAAGCTATACTTCCGATAAATAGAAATATAAGGAGTTCGTGTTTCTATTGTCTTTTTTATTTCCTCTTACACATGTACAGAGAGGTAGTATATAAATAGTTTTCATCTTCTAGATTGATTATTACTGAAATGTCGACATCTACCAGTGAGAATCGCGTACTACATACTGCCGACTACAATAACCGTTTCAATGCGCAAGCTTATCTCGAACGCATTTATTCGGGTGTCGATGTTGATCCAAATGTGGCGCCTTTTTCAACTTTCTTCATTCAAAATGTCGTTCGAATTTTGCAAGACGATCAAAAACATGTTGGCAACAAGAAAGCTCTCGAATTTGGTGGTGGACCGAACTTATGGCCATCGTTTCTTCTCGCTCAATATGTTGATTCAATTCGTTTTTGTGACTATGCACAATGCAATATCGATGCTATTAGTAACTGGATCAAACAGAAACCGAACGCTTTTGATTGGACAAAGTTTTTCGAAAGTATTCTTGATGCTGCTGGAAACTCAAGAGAAAAGTGCGTCGAATGGGAGTCACGTCTTCGCGATGCTCTCATTCAAGGTGGCCTGTCGACATGCGATGTCAATGATCCGCATTGTCCAATTTTAAGTTCAGAAGCCAATACATTTGATATTATTTTTAGTAGTCTCTGCTTGGAAGCAGCTTGTTTAACGATTGAAATATTCAATGAAACAATCAAACGTCTCATACGTCTGTTGAAACCAGGTGGTCTACTTCTTCTTGCCATGGTTCGAAATGAATCTTTTTACTATGTTGATAGCAGAAAATTTTTCTGTTTGCCTCTTGATGAAACAAAAGTCAAACGAGCGTTGCATGAGACAGGTGATGTGGAGGATATTTACATTAATAGCTCAGATACAACAGTCGACAATTCAAAACACAATACAGTAGCCGATTACGATGGAAAAATGATTATAAGCGCATATAAAAAAATCTAACCGACATCATTGCAAATTTTCGACTGCAATAATCATGATGACTCTTGAATATAATCCAGAAAATGATCTTTATACTTATGTTTGAGAAACAATAAATAAAGTTGATTCAATATTTACTTGTTCTTTTTGTTTTCACTTCCAGAAGCAGTAGGGTGTGGGTGTGGGTGTGGGTGTGAATGAGAAAAAGAAGACATCCACACTCTTTTATTTACATAAACTTATAATAATAAAATTGTTAGACTCTTTTCTATTCTAGTGTTTACATTCGGGGCAAGAATGTGGGTAGATGGATGAGAGCGTATATGTAGGATGACTATAATGCCTACCCTCACCATCAAGATGGTTTTTTATATATACCTGATAAAGTAGATAATTGTTTGTTATTTATCACCAACCCTGCTTTCTAGCTAATGCCGTTAGGGATGTATCTGGATTTCCGCTGGTTTTTGCGATTTTCTAACCTTTCATAGGAGTCAAACGTCGAACAGAGTGTATACTCATAATCAGAATGCACAATTCCATCGAATGTCATGTCTTTTAGTGACAAAAATGAAAGTTATCAAATGACGTTAAAGCGTAGGTGTGAATGCAAGTATATGTATGAATATGGGTACTATGAGTATCTTTCGCCCACACTCTCAACCACATAGGAACTAGTTTACTATCAATTATTGAAAACAAAAAGACTTCAAAACAATATTAAAAAAAATCAATAATATTTGCAAGTATTGAATTTGTTAATCCTTTCGATGATTTGAAAGAACGATCAGTATTTTAATTTATATTTCTTCGGCGATAGTATAAGTAATTGAAGACAAACGTTTATTAAATCCAGCTAAGCTCTTAAAATATCATTTTCTTCATTATTGCTTGCTCGAAGATTAGATTCGAAACGAAATAAAAGCAGAGCGAGCATTAGTGCAAGGTCACAGTTTCAAAAACAATGATCATGTCTTCGTTTTTTGTTGGACTCTTAACTCTGCTATTACTGAACCAATTTGCGAAAAGTTTATATGTAACACCAACGTTTGAAGATGAACGTGGCTTTCAATCGGCTGGATATCCGTAAGAATGATGAATATATACGAAAATAAAATAATATTATTCTATACTTATATCGTTACAAATGTAGAGCGATGACGAAAGAACGTGCATATCAACTTCTCTATCCATCGATCAGCAGTCGATCAAGTGCAGATGCATTTCTTGATAAGCTCGTTGTGCCAGGTGGAGAAACACCAATCAAGTTTTTCTGGTCAGGTTTTGGTGTTCCTAATAGTGCTGAAGTAGCTGCTGAAATAGCACGTTATCATAATGGAGTAACACTTGAGATGCTACTTGAAAGACCAGAAAATGCTGCTGTAAAACAACAAATGTGTATTTGGCCGGCAAGAGAGGATATCTCGCCTGTTGCTGAAGCTTGTCGAGCACAATGGAGACGTCTCTCGCAGGTATATGCAGAGAAAGCACGAGGTAAATTATTTTATCTATGAATGATCATCAAAGTTTGTGAGCAAATAGAAGAGATAGAATCCATTTATTTTAGGACCTGTCACTCCCATACTTGGTGATCACGTAGCGCCTGACAGTGTATGGATGACACATGAAAAAAATGCTCTCAATCAGAGTCAACAAAAAGGAAACTATATTTATGGATTTCAACGTCCAATGAATCTTTACGAAGTATACTGCGTCAAAATGGCTAAGTCTAGATCCGATTATCCAGAAATTAAAGAAAAAATATGCACGAAGCAAACTGGTTAATATTATGTTTCTACCTCACATATTATTTGATCAATATATCTTCATTGTTTTTGCTTTTCTGAAATAAATAAATTCTTTGACGAAAGGACATACTGAGAGATTTAACAGCGTCCGATTCGATAGAGAATATGACAAAGATTTTTTAGATGATTTATTTCAAATTCTTCACCCACAACCGCATTCACAGCCTCGAGTCTTCGAACAACCATATAATATCTCAAACAAAGCCAATAAACATCGAGTATTCTTTATGAATTATTCGTTATATAAAATGAGTAGAAAAAAATATTTTATTTAAATTATTGCTGCATATATTATGCTAACTTCTTCACCAGACTCGTCAATGAAGTTATTCGTTACTTGTCAGGCTTTTTTCTTTTTTCTTTGATATTTGTTGAGCACTTTCAACAATTAGTTTAATCAAGAAAATACTAGTCAACAAAAATGGTCTTGTAACAGTTGTCGTGCAGTGGAATCATAAATGTATTTTTTCTGCTGGAAAACACTTGCTGCACAATGTATGGTGCATTTTTGACGACGAGTAAATATTAAAATGGCAGGAAAAAAATAGTAACTACGGAGTTCAAACAATTTTGAAACAAAAAATAACATGTTTTGGCTAATGATTGTTTTATCTGTATTATCTGCTGTCGAATCGATTAAAATTGGTAAAATAGACAATTATATCATGATTGGTATTATAAATAACTCATTGATTGGCATAAGTGAAGATCAATGTATTTGTCAAATGATCAAATCAAATTTTTCAACATTAAATTATTTTCAAACTAATAAAACATGTAACTTATTAAATAATAATATGAATTTGATTTTAATTGAATTTAATCTCGATTCATTTTTTATATTTATTAATCGATCATCTTTATTAATCACGAGTATTCAATCAAGTAAGAGACTTCTTCGAAGTGGTTCATTCTATTTAGAATATAAATGAAGTCTTTATAGTCTGATATCAATTAAAAAATGATTGAAAAAAGATTCAACTATCATTTTATCGTAGATAGATCTCTGTACATTCTAAAACTAATTCTATTACTGACGTCATACAGCTAACATTTGTAACTACAAAAATATCCGATCAAGATATCCAGACCTCTCGTTGAATTATTTTTAACATCTAATCTTTTAATGTTTTACGGTTCGTTCTCAAATGTCTCAAGCTAGTTTCTATCTAAATTTACAGTCTATAAATTTAATTTAAAATATTGACTATCCCTACTTCTATAAACCTAATTTTCCTGAAGATCAATCTGTTTCAATATTGATTTTTATTAAAATACAGAAAACATAGTTCACTGAAAAACTAAAATTATTTTTATTTACGAAACCCTCGGATGTTTCTTATCGGCTGAAAGTTTATGCACATATATCTCTTGTCCAACGTTTTAGGCACATCGATGTCGACAACTACTACAAAATCAACGTCAACATCAACATCAACAACAACCACAACAACAACATCAACATTAACATCAACAACAACATCAACGTCAACAACAACGTCAACATCAACGTCAACATCAACATCAACATCAACATCAACATCAACATCAACATCAACAACAACCACAACAACAACAACAACAGCAGTCACGTGTAAGATCTTTTTTCTATAAACATTGAAGTTACACATGAGAAGAATGTGTTAGTATCTATCTCATTTGAAAAAAATAATGTTAGGGATTCTTTCAGTTGACAAAAAACAAAGAAAACTTATCTTGTTTTTTATGAGTCGTCCATCGATATTGAGTTCTCTTTATCGCTATTAATTAGTAAAGGACGTGATCGTTGTGATAGAAGCATGCAAATAGTATTGACAAACTTTTATAGTGTTGGAAATGTGTCATTCATTTTTGATCTTCAATAATATCACGTTATCTATTTGTTTTTAGTCATACCAACTGGAATATATGCTCTGACAATTCCAACATGTGCCACTTGGAGTCAGTTAGGAATCACAGTAGCTGGAAATGCTAATGGAACATCAGGTTCCGACTTATATTCACTCGCGAGTCCCGTCGGCATCTTTATCGATAATAATGATACTCTATATATTGCTGATCGAGACAACAATAGGATTATGATGTACTATGCCAACGCAGCTAGTGGATTAGTCGTTGCTGGTGATCTTACAGCTGGTAGTAGTTCCAGTCAATTAAATTCTCCTAAAGGTGTTGCTGTTGATCAATATGGTTCCATCATTGTTGCAGATAGTTCGAATTATCGAATTCAAAGTTTTCCATCTGGTTCGATGGTGGCCAATACAATAGCAATGAACAGTGTAGTCAATCCTCTCGGACAAATTCGAGATTTACACATTGATGTTAATAATAATATCTATGTTACCGATTCCGATTACAACCGAGTTGTAAAATTTTCTACTGGCAATGCAGTTGGTGTTGTTTTAGCACCTACTAATGGTACAGGTTCAGCGGCCAATCAATTGTTAGGGCCTTTTGGTAATTTTATAGATGGCAATCAAACATTGTACATAGCTGACACTAGAAACAGCAGGGTGCAAATGTGGATTTCTGATGCGATAAGTGGAATAACTGTTGCCGGCGAGACTGGTGTAGCTGGTTCAAGTTTGGCATTGTTGAGTAATCCAGAAGCGATTACTGTTGACAATAACGGGTATGTTAATAAAGTTTGGATTAAAACAATTTATTTTAATGATAACGATATATTAACTTTCATTGGCAGGTATATATACGTGGTAGATGAAGGCAATGCTCGCGTTGTTAAGTGGACAACAAACTACACTACAGGTGGTGTCTGCGTAGTCGGTTGTAGTGGTATTATAGGGTCAGCTAATAATGAGCTTAATGGTCCTCGAGATGTAAAATTCGATTCACAAGGAAATTTATATATCACCGATCAAGCAAACCATAGGATACAAAAATTTTTGATACAACTGCCTACATCACCTTGTTCACCGTAGTGAATACTCATATTCGATCATATAATTATTGCCTACAAGATGTCTAGTTCTGCTACATTTTAAAAAAGACATTTGATGAAAACGAAAAACAGTGACACACTGATACTCATATTTTCGATTTTCTTGACAGTCATATAAATGACTGAGTATAATGTTACTATATATTTTATTGATCTATCGTACTATCTTTTATTTATTTTTTTGTGCTTTTATCAGTCATTTTTTGTTGTTGATGTTGTACAAACACTCATTCTTTTCAAGTTCTTGAAACGTGTATTTTTGACTCATTCGCTACATATACTACGATCTTTAGAAAGACAAAGACAAGTCTTTTTTATTGCTTTGATCTCGAGAATGACAAACGTAAAGATAATAAAAAATGAATGCAATACTTCTAAATTCAATTAAAAGGACTTCTGTAGCAACATAATCGTATTTTTGATAATTGTTTTCTTGAGAGAAAAGAATTACTAGACAATTAAAATATTTCTATGTGCGAGTTTACTTTTTCTACTCAGGGTATGGGTGTAGTTGCAAAGAGCATGATATGGTTATTTATCAAAATTCTTTAATTTCTCTTGTAAAAAATTTTAAAAGGGCTTTTAAATTTATATGAGAGAACATAAAAATGTCAACTTTTTTAGTAGCTGCTGACCAAAAAAACCCAGTTGCACAATGTGTCTATAGAAGGACAATTATTCATCATGTCAACAATGGTATTCTTGAGAGTGGGAAAAACTCCAGTAATGAAACTATAAAATGGGTCGCGTTTTTATTAAAATTTGCCGACGGATAGTTTGTGATATAAAATCAATATGGCAACTGCTAAACATGGTGTTCTATCTATTGATGTTGAATGTGTAGCAACAACTCATACTCATGAAGATCGATCTCCCTGCAGTGTCGCTATTGTCGATGATAAATGTCAAATTATATATACATCACTGATAAAACCAACTGAAAAAGTTGTTAGTGATCTTTATCCATTAACTGGCTTACACATGGAAGATCTTGAACAAGCACCTACATTGGAAGAAGTTTTACAAAAAGTACAGAACAACATATATTTTCAAGACAGTTTTGTTATTTTTTCATATTTAGATCTATCCATTGTTCGATGCAACAACGATCATTGTTGGTCAACGTCCACAAGGTGATATTAAATGGTTAAAACTACAGAAAGATGTACACTATTCACAAATTGTTGATTTAAGTGAATGGTTTAAAACATATAATACTCGTTTTGGTTCAATAAAGTAAACTAAATTGATAATTTAAAAAGAGAACAAAAATGTTATTTCTATTAATATTTATTTAGTTATTTTTCATTGGCACATGAAGCTTGGACATTATTAAATATCGATCTCAATGCGAAAAATGGTCATTTAGCTACACAAGATGCTAAAGCATCGATGCAATTATATTTAAAATATAAGGTAATTTTTTATGAAACCTCTAATTTCATATATAACTTTAATCTTATAGGATAATGAAAGAGGAAACGAAGATGCTCGTAGACTTTTACTAAATAATCGACCTGGTATAACACCAGCAAGGGCTTGTAACTACAATTATGAAGGTGTTTGTCTAGGTGGATATTTTCCAAAAATGTGTTCTTGTAATCGACCTTCGTTATCGAACAACTAAAACAAATTTTTATTCGTGAATAATCAAGCAAATTCTTTTTCAAATAACATAATCATTATATCTGATGAATAATCTGATAACCTTGAAAATCAATCTGTCAATATTATATTTAATGAAATACAAAACCCTTTACATTATTAACCACTTCTTTCAAAACTGTCTTTATCACAGCGTCACTTATTGATGTACTTTTTCTCTTTTTTCCTATTGTATTTATTTATCGATATAATTCATAATCATGATGTAAAGAAAAATACGTCTGATTCGATCATAAATTTTTGTTCCTTCATCTTTTCTCAGTTAAATATTTGATAATTGCTATGATAGAGCAAAAAATACTTGTATAAATACACCGACAATTTCTATCAGAATACAGAATTAAACTCTTTTTCGTAAAAATTAATATGAAGACAACTATTATTTTGGCCATTTTTGCTGCACTCTGTGTTATATCATCATTAGATGCTAAACGTTTATTTTATGATAATGATAATGATATGGAATTAACAGATAAGAGAGCTCGTATGTTTCTTCGTTCAATGATGGGTGATGATGATGATGATGATTTAACAGCATTTGATAGACGTGAACTTCATACCGCTGGCAAGAATTGTGTTAAATGTAAATTTGGAATAAACCCTTGTTGTGCACCGAACGTCTGTGTTAAAAAAAGTTTTCGTCCAGATGAATGTATGGAAATTAAAACAGGCAAATAAACTGGCATATTAAATAAACTTGATTTTCTTTTCATTTAACCAGGCCATTAGATTTTCAGAATCCATGTCTCTTTTTTGTCATATTAATAACGAAAATAGCGTTTTTTCAGTGAATGATTTTAGTTTATTTTTTCAAAAAGTTTTAAATATATTCATGTCCTTAAAATTGTTTTGGTTTTGATTATTAATCTAATTTAGAGGAAATAAAAGAATGTGGATATGAGTGTTTCTTCGATCTTCATACACACTCACATGAGATTCATTCAGGGAAGGTGAAGCGACTGTTTTTGTTAATTTACATATTTTAACACTTAATCTTGCCCGTATATTTCATTTCTTTTTCAAAAACAAAGCTGGCAGTTTGATATTAGAATGATCTGCCTCTGATGATAAATTTTGTTCGGTCTCATATGCACAACTAATACTAAGAGAGATAATAGAGATCAACTAAAATCGTTTTAAATCTGATAGATCAGTTGTTCTTTACAAATGATTTTATTCAAGAATATAAATGTATGATCAAATATATTCGATTATATTGTTATTGATTTGATTTATAGAAATGTGTGAATAATTTTTAATTTTATTTAATAAAAAACCAATACTTAATTTTCTTCAGTTTAGTGAAATAATAAAATAGTTGGTTTTACGTTAATTTTATTGATGAATAATCATTCGATCTCAAATATTTTTTCATGTGTATCATTATCATTATGTAATGATACGAAAAAGAAAAAATATTTATAATTATGAACATGTCTATTTAAGAAAAAATAATATACCCTTTCTTATTCAAGTTACTCTTGTACATACGCGTTGTGTAAAATATCATAATATAAGTACATTCAAATATGTTATTCATAATATGAATGGCTAGTCATAATAACAATAATAATATGGAAGCCTTGAAAGGTATTTGAGACTATGTAAGCTCATGAATAAATCGATTGAAAATGAAATACTTATAAATATATTTAGACAAGTGGAACTAATTTTGATGTGTTTTAAAAGAACTCGAAATTAATAAAGTAATACGCACAATAGCTAAAATGATCATTTAGATCGGAAACAAAAGTGAAAACAACATCTTTTGAATTTATATCAGGAATTGAATTTGAACATGACTACTACATTCGAAGATGGTAAATGGATACAAAAAGTACATTGGAAAAATGGAAAAAAAAATGTCTGTTCAACGATGGATTAATAATCAAGATCAATTAGAAGTTGTTAGTTCTATTCTACTATTATTCGTTTTTTTTAAATAAGATTATTTTTATTTAAAATAGATTATGAAATAGTCAGGTATTAGTTCTCATTGAATCGAACGAGTTTAAACATTAGTGGACGATCTTGTCTGAAAAAATAATCTGAATCTTCTGGTAATATTCTTGTAGAAAATTTCGGCTAGCTCTTTTTTTTCTCTTGAATATAACGCGTTTGTTAGAAGAAAAAAAGAACATTACAGATATATTATAAAATCTACTGTGTTCACATTTAACGTTTAGAAGTATTCATAATTCATTAAATCATGATGTTTTAAAAGCTAAAAACAATCACAATTTGCCATACTAGTATAAAATAACAAGTGTATTTTCGTTATTAAATGCTTCTACTAACATTACGACAGCA
Source organism: Adineta steineri (assembly GCA_905250115.1). Lineage (NCBI taxonomy): Eukaryota > Metazoa > Rotifera > Eurotatoria > Adinetida > Adinetidae > Adineta > Adineta steineri. The sequence continues at coordinate 234,179 of CAJNOI010000097.1, forward strand.
TGCAACCGTTAATCGTTGCTTGAAACGAATATTTTTTATTCACTTAATCGAAGACTATTAAAAGCCGTTATTTATTCTCGTCCAAAAATAAATGCATAACGTGCAAACATTGATTTATATACATATATAAAAAGACATTTCGTGTCGTTCATCTTGAGAATTAGGCAAAAAGATTCTTTCACTATGAATTTCATCATTTTTTCATATTGAAAATTGTTAAAATAAAATTCATATATAAAATTTAATCTGATGATATTTATTATGTTTGTTTTCAATAAAAAGAAACATGTCAGATTCATTTTTAAAATCTTAATATATCTTATATATATTTAATAAATTCCTTATTGACCTTAATAGAGAAAATCCAATTCATCTGATAAAAGAATATAAAGAAATCTATTTGATAGAGAAATCGTTTGAGAAAATTTCTTTGTTCTTCGCTCGAAAATTATCTTTCGTTTTATTTGGAATTTTAGATCTATTTTCCTTCAATTGTACCCATTCATATATCAGTTTTAAATGTATCATAAATCCTTTATTATAATTCGAGTAGCAAAAGCTTCTGTACAAAGATTAATAATTTCAAATTTTGTTGCAGTCTATTTAATTGATTTATTTTGCTATTCTGGTTTTACTTATTGATGAAACAATTAAATCAGCTGAATGAAATATAATTGCACAAATAATTTCAGGGATATAATCTAATATAGATGTTATACCAAGCTGAGTAGTTTTATCTGTTGTAAAGATATGAATGTAAAAATGATTCATATTTTAATTTTCTTTTTCTGTTTGATGAAGGTGTTTGTAAAAGGAAAAAGAATTGAAGTTGTCAATGCCGTTTCAAAAGAATAAAATTTTGCAACTGTATATGGAATTTATCCTGACCGTAAAGATATAATTGATCCATAAGGAGATCCTATTATATTTTTATTTCTATTTATTTCAACAATAGCTACTGATAGTACCATGAGAAATATTCCTGGAATACTTGTTTGAACTTTAACCATTTCCTTTATATTTTTGAACATATTTTTCTCCAATCAAAAAAACTTTAAATACTCCATAAAGATTATTTAAAAGCATCTTGAGGGATATATTCTAAAAGTATTATTTTTGGTGTTCATTCTTTTAATATCGCCCGAGTTCTCTCTTCATCAATAATTTTTCTAAGTCCATTTATTAAGTAGGTATACTTAGCTGGATTGATCTGTAACAAATAAAAGGTTTCCGTCATTTCTGTTATAGATGAATAATTATTTTTTTTTTCATTATTTTAATGTGCTAATGTAAGTTCACATTTGAAGAAAAAAGAGAGAAATAATATCGGTATGAAAAGAGGAGAAGATAAAAGAAAGGAATAATATAATAAAAAATGTCACAATGTCGTTTAGTGGCCTTACGTGTATATATATAGTAGTATTTGTAGAAGAGGACTGAGAGAATATACAATAGAGATAATGGATGAATGGAAGCGTATGTAATCTATTCGTGTATCATTCTTCGTTTATTATTTGTAACTCAATTACGTTTTTACAAGTATGCTTTATTTACGTTATCTTATTTCTTAGAAAACAGAAAAAAAGGTTTTATTTGTCGGCTTTCTTTGGTTTATAAAGATTGAAGAAATTTATGTATTCAGTAACTGAACTGAAAAAATCTAGCTGATTCTTTTGTGTTCTTTTAAACTCTTTCCAATTCTTGCGCAAATTGATGGAATTTTTTTAGTTAATACACTGATAAAGTTAAATGAAATGACAGTCTAATTTACAAAACACCAAAATAGTTCAATAAAATATCTCAAACTCATTACTTATTGAATTACTTGATTGATTTAGATTATTTTGTAGAGAAAATTATTCGAAATTACCATCTAACTTTTATCAACATTAAATATATTAATATTGAATTCTTGTGTCTATCTAAAGTGTATTAAAATTAACTATTGAGAGTGTCTTTACAAGTTTTGTTGGAAAATTTTGATCAGATAGATCTCAATAAAATATCAAATATAATCAAATTTAACAATCACTTTAGTCTGATACTAGACGCTTCGACATACGTATTATATACTTAATATTATTAACATCTTGTAAACTCTAAATCAATTGTATCGTTCAAGCTACCTTTAACAATCATTATTATTCATCAGCAGTTTTTCTTTTTCTTCTCTTCTAAAATGAATCTTTCTATACATCAGAAAAATCAAGGTCTTCTATTATGTCCTTATTAATTTCTTACAATTCAATATTATGAGTGCTAGTTAAAATCTTCTTACTAATTTTTTTAGCTTATAATGTTAGCATCAATATCGGTTTAAATCTTCTCATAGTGGTTTATTAAGAGTGATTGAACCGAATAATCATAACATCCTATATACAGAGTACTCCATAAATCACTTTATAGAAAAAATATTGAATAACTCCTTTATGACTCGATCAAACGTAGTGGGATCTGTGTTAAGTGAACTGTTTTCTTTTCTTATCTGCGAATAAATAAAATTGTCTTGTTAATGTCGATAGTGGTGTTTAACAAAACTTCTTAGTAATCTTGCTCGTATGGATTTGAAGCATGAACATACCTCTATCCTGATTAAAATAAACGAACCTGCTTGATCGAGCCGTGATGAAAATATCCATTATCTATTCTTAATAAATTGATTTATGAGCCACCATGTATTTGACGAAGAATAGAACAAATACATGTAAGTAAATATAGGAAAGTAGTGATGGAAGAATAAGATGTTATGGAGTATATAATCAGCAAATGACATATCTCACTATCACATTACCATTCGTTGTAACCTTTATTTTACATATTTATATACCGCATATGTCCTTGAACAACGAGAATAGACAAATATAATTATGCATAAAAGACGAGTTTCTTTCAACGCGTGGCTGATATATTTTCATATAATCAACGAGAGACGAAGAAATATTATTAATAATTTTAAAATATGGACGTTTGCAGGTATGTAAAATGAAAAAAACTTGAGCAATATTTCAAAAACCAACTAACATATAGGATCTTCTAATGTGTCAAGGACTTTAGTAAGAAAATGTCTTATCAAATTTCTTCTATGCCTGATACAGATAATGATAGATACTAAAATTTCTATTTCTAGTCGTACTCGAATTAGACAACTGCGTGATATAGTACTACATCTTATGCTATTTAATTTCAGCAAGCATAAAAGTAATCATGGATGACGATGATGTTCAAATTGGTATTCAAGAAGTGCCTCCTATTCGAACTATTGATACAAATTTTGATATTCCTAATATTCGAAAAATAAAATTTCCTGATGGCTCATTAATCAGCTGTGAACATGCAATTAGAATCGATAATAATAACAGAACGCAATCAGAAGTATTGGATACATTACTCAGTGGTGCTTTACAAACTCGTGGACATTCATTAATGGAAGATCAATTCTTTAATTTAAATGACATAGAATTGGAAGCAATGAGCAAAAAATATAAAATAGCATTCCAACGATGTACTATTGAATTAGACTCTACCACTGATAACTATGTATTTAGCGCTGTATATCACTATCAAACGCTTCCTGTAGTTTATGTAATTGATTATGGAAGAGAAGTTATTGCTCTTTGTATTTCATCTAATTCATATTTATATAATCTTTATCGAGAACTGAATAACAATCGGAATAACACAGCTATACTGCATTTTAAACTAGCGTGCTATTATGAGCAAAGAGCAGAAGAAAATGATTACAACTTAGCTTTATGGCAAAATGCTTGTTATCATTATGCCCAAGTTCTTAATTATAAGAGAAATACTGGATTGATATATTCGGCTACAATAGGTAACTGTAAATGTCTTGTACAATTAGGTAAATATGGTTGTGCCAGAAAAAAATTAGCGAAATTATATCATTTATATGGTTCCGCACAACACTGGCTTCTGTTAGCCAAAATACAACGAAGAACAGGGCAGAATGATAAAGCAATAGAAACTATAAAAAAATGTTTTATATATGAAGATAACGATAGGAAAGTCTTAATGGAACAAAAATTAATTAAACAGAAAGATACAAGAGAGCAAACACTAAGCAACAATGCATTAAATGATCGAGAAGGTCTAACACGAAAAACATATAATGAATTAGTATACAATATTTTATCAATTGATGGAGGTGGCTTTAGAGGACTTATACCAGCTATCTGGCTAGCAGCTATTGAACGAAAAACAAAACATCATTGCTCGTCTATGTTTCAAATGTTGGCTGGTACATCAACAGGTGCTATTATTGCTTGTGGTCTTTCGATGCCTTCTGCATTAAAAATCGAAGAGACCCATTATAGAGCAACCGATATTGTTGAGCTATATAAGAACCACGCAAACGAAATTTTTATCCCTGCAACACGTCGTCGGTTGCTTTATCGATGGTGTACGCAATCATCACGTTATTCAAGAAGTGGTCGTGAAAATCTTTTCAATCGGTATTTCAAAGGTGTTTTATTAAGTAATTGTATAACGGACATCGTTGTACCAGCTGTAGTAGCGGATCGTACTCGTACTCAACTTTTCACACGCTATGATGCACGACTAGGAAATATTCGACCTCCTTATCTAGTAGATGTTCTGATGAGTACTACGGCTGCTCCGACTTATTTTCGCCCACATGCATATGATTACTCGGCTTATATTGACGGTGGTGTTCAGATGAATAATCCAACCATGGCTGCTTATTCAGAAGCTTTACGTTACGGTTATCACAATAAAAATATATTCGTATTATCCTTAGGTACTGGTGATTACATTCATAATCCATTACAGTGGCCAACTGCAAATCGTAACTGCTATTTTTGGCTACGTAATAGAAAAATTATTCTAAAAAATCTTTTTGATATTGCACAAAATAATATAGATTATCAAATGAGTATGATCTTGAATGAAAATAATTATCATCGTTGGCAAATATGGTTTGAAGATGAAATATTACTAGATGATTATGGTCCTGAAACTATAGAAATTTTAGAAGATTATGCATATACATTTTTAGAGGAATTAGAAGGCCGTGATGATAATAAACGATTGGGCGTTGTATTAGACCGATTGGATTAGTGTAGGTGTTCTATTATTAATAAATCATATCAAACATGTAAAGCATCCAATTGAACAATAGTCGTAAGGATGTGAATGTAATTAACACTTACTTTTCGCTTCACGCACACTTTTAAAATCTACATATAAATCGTTTTGTAAATAAATGTAAGTATCAAGTTGAATGATAATGAACAATAAATACTTTCTTTCAAACTCATCTGTATTTAATCAAGCTTATAGAATAGAACAAATATTTCAAGTATCTTAATTGATTTTTTTAATTTTATAAAGAATTCTTTTAAATGAACGTTGAAAAAAAATTGTACTGCTGGACAAGCAGGTATGGGTGGTATGTTCTGAATATAGCTATCAAACTGAATTATAAGTATGATGGGTGATGTATTTGTGGTAGAAAAATAGGAGATAGATCGTTACGTCAAACGAACAGAATTTAACATACGAGATCGAGATGGAGCTCGAATTATTATAATTGTAGATGGAACTAAAATTATTGAATAGTGATATTGTCATACACACTCACATTCACAAGGATTTAACACGAAACCATCTCTCAAGTACAAACATGATAATTTTTTCCCATCATGCAAGAACTTTGCCGAGATCAACTAAAACATACAATCCTCATCAATTATAAAATCTATTCATCTTTCTATAAATACCCTCATATAATATCACTTTTTCTCTGCTAATAAAATTTAATGGCATATAACGCATTCAAGACTATCCAAGTACAAAGTCGAAATCAAATATGGAAGTTAGTCTCATTCACAACCACATCTTCAAGGTTTCTTTCATAGGATATATTCAATAAACTTCAACGAATTGATAAAAATACTGTCTAGTACATTTATTTAAAAAACAAGGAATGCCATTACACATGGAAAAGGAAAAATTTATCTGATATTAAAAACATCAAAAATAATTTACTACTGTAAATACAAATATTATGACTAGACATAACTTGACAAGATTAAAAATAAATATCGTTGACTGAAATAAATATGATGCGGATGAGAAGACACTTGCATCAAAAGCAAAACAATCATTTGTAACTACATTAAAATTATTTGCCTCACAAAATTGCAAACCTGATTTATAAAGTGTACCTAATAAATAACAATGATTAAGAATATATTTTTTAAAAAGCATAAATATTAATTACACATACCAATAGTATTTCCACTAAATTCAGCTGTTTTACAATGTTGATAGAATTCATTACAAAATGTTTCACAAATCTTAACACGTTTTTTAATATACCATAGATATTGATCAGGTGCACAGAAAAAACACATAAGATAATTCATCATATTTCGACATTGTGTTGATGCTTGATGTAATGTATACATTGATTCAAAAACACTTGCTACTTCAGTTCGTTTACAACATGCATCTTTTTCATACCATGAACAATTAGCTAAACCTTCTTCAACTTTTGGATAACGATCATCAGCTAGAAAGATTAATTGATTTATGAATATTCACTTGTTTATGCAAAATAATAACTTACAAAAAAATCGACATGGTCGTGTGGAATCAAAACGAAGTTTAATCAATTCAACATCATCTTCATATTCTTCTAATGTCAATGCATCAGTAAAACCAGTATTTAAATCAATAGAATTTGTATACTGTGCAATAGATAATATAAGATAGAATAATATTAAACAATAATTCATTGTCAATTATCACCATTACAAATTACATGAAAAGGATTGTCGAATATCAAAATATCTAGAACAATTTAATTCAAAATACAACAACGACTATTTTCTTATCATACTTCACTAAATCATCTTATTTTCATTGATTAATATCATTATTATATCTAGAAAAAAAACAAATACAAATTATGTAACATATTAAAATGCTATAAAAAATGAAATTTTGATTTCTTTAACAATAATATTATTATTTCAATTCACTGCAAACTGCGTATAACTCCATATAACAATAAATGCACAAAAAAAACAAATGACTTTAAAAAAAACGATTAATTGTAAATAGCACCTACATAAATCAAGTAATACACACACACATGCATACGTCATTCGATGATTATGGGTCGACAAATGAAACCATAATATATCTTGTTCCTTTCGTTACTGGTAAACCTTCATGTAAATGTGTTAAACGACCTGGTTGCATTAATGCCCAACCACGACGTGTTGATAATACTGAACAATTCTGTCGAACAAATCGACAACCACCACCCTATATTAAATTATATTTTTTCAAATTAAAAAATTCGTTATTTTACTTCATAATCTTTGCCAACATCATTCAATGCAAGATTAATTGTATATGTTGATGCATCATGATGAGCTCGTAAACTTTTTTGACGATCCGGCATATAACGAACAACAAAATTAAGTACAGCTTTTGGTGGCTATAATAAATTATGCAATAAATTTATTTAAATATTATAAAAATCATGACTTACATCACTAAAATAACCTGTAAAAACTTTTTGTTGTATTGGTTGAACAATATCTCTAAGAATAAATAACCAATGTTCTTGAAAATCTACTTGTGTCATATGTATATCATCTGTTGGAACATTTTCATAACCACCGGCTAATCGAACATCCTAATTAAAGAATTTATTAATTTTATTTGCTTATCAATAATTCATGGCTTTACTTGATGTAATGCTCCAGACCATATATTGTATGTTTCCATAACATTAATAAAACTCTCAGTAAATTCTTCAGATAGAAATGGAAACCAATATACATCAGTACATGGCTAAAATTTTCGTAATTACAAAAGTCGATCAAATAGAAAGAATATTTTACCTGTTCGATAGTTGCATTAGGTTCAAGAGACTTCTGATAATCAGGATGAAGATAACGAGCTTTCCAATCCTAGCAAAAAAAGTATGTAATAAATTTAATCAAATAAAATTTCGAGAATAATTTACTTTAACATTATTAAATATTTCATATAATTCAGGTTGAGTTAATGATATATTAAAATTTTCTGGATCAATTAAATGTCCAAAATTCATTTCATTATTTATAAACATAAAATATCCCTTTAAAAAAAAGATAAAGAAAACTAGAAATAAAAGAACTTTCTATTATCTTACAGCATCCCGTATTGATTGACAAACTTTCACATCTGGATCTACTGCTGAATCAATATATTTCGGTGTAAAATGTTGAAGAAATGTTCCATTAATTAAATAAGCATGAGCAATATGCGGAACATTAAAAAGACCCCTAAAACAAAAGTATCTGTCAGTAAAGAATCATGTATTCAAAAAATCTATTTTACATTTTATTATAATTAACAAAATCCATATAATCCGGCGATCGTAGGTAAAATCCTTCATCAGAATAATCTCCCCAAAAATTACTCCAAGTCTGTCCTGGTCTTAGTAACATTGGTGCAACAACAGTTCGATTGATATTTATTAATGCAATTAATGTATCTGGATGATCAATATGAACAATTGAATCAATAACAAAGAGATAATCACATTTATCTTCTTGACATTCATGACTAAATATATTTAAAACAAAAAATTTGTGTCTATTTTTTCATTTAATTAAAATATACATTGCTTGTTGTCGAGCTTCACCTTCAGTCATATCATAACCTAAACAAAAAATTAAGAACGTCTTTTTAGAATTTTATAAAATTTAACTTACGTGATTATGAATTAGAACACCCATACGTTGTTTTGGATAGGTAATTTTCATAATTTTTTCAAAATATTCTCGAAGAAATGGTGTAGGATATTCAATAAATAAAGCTATATAAACCATAGGCCATTTTGTAAGCTTAATAAGACAAAAGATTTTAAAAATATTTTTTAGAACATATTTATTCCTACATCATCAATTTGAGTTACATCCACTACATTTTCTTTACTTTGTAAACATCCAGTTGTTGGCGACCAAGTACGAGCAATATAATTACTTAGATAATTCAAACTTTTCTATTAGAAAAAAAGCAATTTGTAATTAATAGATAAACATAATTTGATATTACTTTGCCAGAACCATATCCTTGAATAACAGTTGGAGTTGAATTTGTCCAAGTATTGTGTACATAAACATCATCTCCATTAACAGGTAATTCAAGTTCATCAATAGCATCATTTAAATTCATAAAAATTTCAGCACCTTTATCAATTACAACTGACCATTTATTCTAAAGAGCAGAAATGCAACTATGAAAAATTAATTCTATTTTTGTTGTTATCTACTCGAGTTGTTTCATCAAGAAAAAGTTTTGTAAAAAATAATTGTTCATCTTTGATTTCATCTTGACTTGAGATCATTTCATATATATCAGATGCATATCCCATAAAACTATCAGCATTTAAAAAACGTTTTTCATTACCTTCAACCAATGGATAATCATACTAAATAAGAATTTGTATAGAATATTCATTTTTTTCAAAATAAAATAATTTATTTTTACTTTTAATTGTTCATCAGGCCAACAAACATCTTCTGCACCAAATACAATTCGAGCTGGTTTTAATGCTTCAAATTTATCAAGAACAAATTCTGATCCTTGACTAAAGATTGCATTATAAGCATCAGTAACTAGAAGAACTTTTGTTTTATCATCTTTATAACGAACAAGATTTTCTCGAAGTATCTTCATCCATTGCCCATCATCTGTCGATGATGATTGATCACGATTATAAATCTAAATAATAATATGGATTTTAAACATAAGAAGAGTTAATCGAGAATGTATAGAACTTTATTTTAAAGCCTATAGAATTATGACAACTAGTTCTACCTCATATTTAAAACCATAGACGTTCAATGATCGAATAAAACGTTGATATTCATCTGTCTTATTTGTAGCAACCGCAACAACAAGTAAATCATCTAAATAATGAATATTTTTTTCATTAATCAACGAATATTGTAGCTTACCTTTGCTAAGTGCTTGAATAGAGTAATTAAAACTAATTAGTAGAATTATAATTAATAGTTTCAACATTTTTTCTTTAATTCATAACAAAAATGATCGGTTATTGGGAGGATGTTGAGTGCCTGGATGATAATGATAGTCAATTCTATTTTTAGTAACACTTCCTTGTAGCGCTACAATCGATTTTAATATTTTCTTAATTTTAGATATTATCTAGATGTTTTCAAAAATCTTTATTTCAATTTCCTTCAAAATTTTATTCCAAAAAATATTCTTTCTACAAAATGCATAAGTGCATTAATAACTTATTATATAATCACTATAGAGAACATTTCATTCATTTTCTTTTCGTTGTTATTCATTGACGAACGTAAAAACAAAATTTTTTTTTTCCCCTAATATCTTAATATTATATCATGTCAAAATTATCTTATCCATTGTCTTTTTTTAGATCGACACTATTTAGTCGTCGTTTTCTTTCGATATCGATTAAACCAAAAAAACATGTCAGCAACCAATGGAACCATACAGCAAGATACATTAACTTCTCCGACGTCCCAAGATCCTCTTGACACTCAAAACGAAAAACCATATACTGATCAAGGAATAAATGAAAAAATTGTACAAAAAATTCGTTCTCTTATTGATATAGGCAAATTAAGTTCAACCGATATAGATAATCGTGTATGTGAACAATTACGTTCAATTCCTGATGATAGTACAGCAGTTGATTCATTATTTAATGAATTTAATAATTCCGATTTAACCGGTGTTGTCAATAAAGGTGCATTTCTATGTAATTTTATTAAACAATGGAAAATAAATAATCCACAACAAGCAAGATCAATATCTGGTGATTCATCATCAGGACAAGGTTTTGGTGATAATGCTCGTACACATAAACCTGGTCCAGATGAAGCCAAATTAAAAGTAAGAAAATTCAAAAAAAAGATTGAGATAAATAAGTTCTGTCTTTTTTCTATTTAGCTAATTGTTGACCGAACTGGATATAAAACTGAAGTCACAGCTGGTCAACGTAAATATGGTGGACCACCACCTGATGGACCAGAACGATCCGCCTATCATAGTGAAGTATGTATATAATGCTGATAGTTACTCGGATCTTTATATTTAATTATATTGATAACTAGTTTTAAATATAAACAGGATCTATGAGTGTCAAACTTGATTATTATTGCTAGTTTGATATTTACTAATTTATACATCAATATAGAATGATCTTTTATTTTTCAATAGGTTTTTATTGGTAAACTTCCACGTGAAGTATTTGAAGATGAATTAATTCCACTCTGTGAAAAAGCTGGAAAAATCTGGGATTTACGTTTAATGATTGATCCTGCATCAGGTTTCAATAAAGGTTATTGCTTTGTAACTTATTGTTCTCCAGGAGAATCATCAAAAGCATGTGAACTAGTAAGATCTTTTTTTTATTTTCAGAAAGATTTTATTTATCTAAATGTAATTTGTTTTTAGCTTAATGGTTATGAAATTCGTCCAGGAAAACCTGTTAAAGCAAATACTAGTGTAGCTAATCTTCGATTATTTATTGGCAATATACCAAAAACAAAATCTAAAGAAGAGATAAAAGAAGAATTATCAAAAGCTGTTGAAGGCGTCACAGAAGTTATTATCTATACGCCTGCTGATGAAGCTGATAAGAAGAAAAATCGTGGATTTTGTTTTGTTGATTTTGATACACATAAAAATGCTTCAGCAGCCAAAAGAAAATTAGCTAATGGACGTGCTCGAGTATGAAGAGAAGATTTTGAAAAGAAAAAGTTTTATTATAATAAAATTCTAGGTATTCAACCGTGATATTGCTGTCGATTGGGCTGATCCAGATGAAGATCCTGATGAAGATACTATGTCTCAAGTTAAAGTTTTATATGTACGAAATTTAACATCAGAAGTAACTGAGAATGATGTTAAAGATTTCTTTTTGCCATATGGAAATATTGAACGTGTACGAAAAGTTCGCGTAAGTAAAATTTTCTATAATCAAAATAAAGAAAATAAATTGTTTTAATCAATAGGATTATGCATTTGTTCATTTTGATAAACGAGAAGATGCTTTAAATGCTATGCGTGCACTTAATGGAAAAGTAAATAAATAGAAAAATAATTCAGTTATATATTATAAATTTTTCTTTTCAAAAATTTTTAGAATTTAGGTCGTAATGTAATTGAAGTTAATCTAGCTAAACCTTTAAGTGATAAACGAAAACAAGCACAAGCAAAACGTGAACAAAGAAAACCATTTGATTCAGAAGATGGTCTTGCTGAACTTCCACGAGGTAGACCACCACCATCTGGAAATTTTGGAGGATTTAATAATAATAGTTTACCGCGTGGTGGCGGTGGTGGTGGTGGACGATCTAATGATTCATTCAGTTAGTATTTATCATAGATTAATATTAGAAATATGTATATATATTTATTTTTGTTTATTTTTTTAGATGCAAATAACTTTGGTGCTTTTGCCGCAGATAATTCTATGGGTGGTAGTGGTGGCGGTGGTCCACCACCACGAGGTGGACCATCACAACGAGGCAATAATCGTGGTGGTGTAAGTAATAGAAAGAAATTTTGGTTACTCACTTGTTTTCTGATAATTTATCAATAAATTTTCTTTTTTTTTATAGCGTACTGGTGGACCATCTGGTGGTGATCGAAATAATTTTTCAGGTAATCGCGGTGGTGGTGGTGGATATAATTCAGGTAGCCGAGGCGGAGGTGGAAATTACAATCAAGGTAATCGTGGAGGATATAATAATAATTATCGAGGAGGTTATGGTGGACCACCACAAAATGTAAGCAAGAAAACATTTCTTTTTTTTTCTATTGTGAAATATTAAATATATATTTTAAAGAATAATTCTGGTGGATATAATAATAATAATGGTGGTTTTAATCAAATGAATAACAGTGGCTTTAATAATCAAGGTTTGTTATTTAAGAATATTATAATTTTCATATATTAAAATGTTTTTTTTATTTAGGAGGTGGTTTCGGAGCATTCAGTGGACCATCATCGAATAACAATCAATCGTTTGGACGACCGTCGAATCAAATGGGCATGAGCAATAATGGCTTTGGCATGAATTCAATGCAGCAAAACCAACAATATGGAGGTATGAAACGACCACCGAACCAGATGAACGATGGTAATATATCGAAACGATCCCGTCCTGATACCGGATCGTGGGGAGCGATGGGCGGTGATGGTAGTGATAATTCCAATAATGGCCCACAACAACAACAGAACACCGGTGGAAATTGGTATCAAGATCAGGGCTACAACAGCTCACAGCAGCAGTCCAGTTATAGCTGGAACTGAGCTTTGTCTATAGATGATCCAGTGTGTGTGAGAGGTGAACTTTTCGAAAAGACAGTGGGCGAAAAATGAATTGTCTCTCTCTCTCTCTCGCTTGCTCTCCTATTCCCCTAAATTTGAAAAAAATCAAATTCATACACACACACACACACGCATACATACATATATGCATAGATATCTTCTTTTTTCTTGTTTTTCTTTTTGTTTTCTCATCAATGTTTATAAAAACTATTAACCAAAAACACCAAGAAAAAAAACCAACAAACTTCAGAAGGAAAATTAGTGTTTTTTGTATAGTAAACAAACAAAAGACTTTTTCTTAATTCATTTGTTTATGTCTGTGTCATTCATTCTTTCTCTGTTCTGTGCTTTTTGCTTTTTGGACCAAAAGTGTTTATCGTCATTTCTCTTTCTCGATAAAAAAAAACACGAAAAATTTTTTTTGCCAAACAACAAATAACCAATTTTTTATTTCTTTTGATTTTCATATACTTTTCAAACACAAAAAAAATTTAGTTAGAGAGGATACAAAAAGTAAAACAAAGAAAAATTAAAATATCTGGTTATGGAATATTTATTTATTTCGACGATCTATGGGAAAAATAAAAATTAAACGCAAATATATATAAATATTGGAATAATAGAAAATAAAAATAAGAAAAAAAAATTTTCATACTGGGTAAGAATGAATCATTTTCGTTCGGAGTTTTAGTATAAATTATATTTTTTATTTTAAATTAAAATTGACTAGGAAGATAGGAATATATTAGACTACATTCATGATTTTATTTCAGGGTATATCGTATTCCATCATTCGCCATATGCAATCGGTCCAGTTTTGACATGTTATACAACAGCTCCAACAGCACAAATGACGCCATCATATTATCATCCATCGATGTCAGATGTTCAAAAACTAATTCAATATGAACCAATTATGAACGAAGTTGATGATAAAAGTATGCATTTTACATGAATATTTCCAATGAAATAGTATATTATATCTTTTAGATCGAAGACAAATAATGATCTGCAATAATGAAGCAAGTTGGTCAGAGCAATGATTGATATTAATGTACATAAAATTACTTCATAACTTTGTTATTACTTCTCGGTGCTTCTCTTTGTTTTTTTTTGTTAGTATTACTACAACATTTGTAGTCATTTGTTGAATGACTATAGTGATATAAGTGATCTTATCTTGCTGATATGTCAGATACTTTTGTATCGATATTTTTGTTTTTATTCGCAGATTTTTTTTCTTGACTTTTTAACTTTGTTTTGTTTTGTTTTACTTTTTTTTATGTGAACGATACGTATTTAATATATATGGTTTGTTTTTACTGAAAAATCTTAAACAACTTATTCTTCAATTGGACAATAACTGTATAAAGATTGAATGCATAACAATATTATATGATTTTTATTTATAATCATAAATAGCGATAGCCGTTTCGCATCAGTGAAATGACATAATATTTTGATTCATGTTAGACATGTATTATTTTTATGTCTAGTAAAAAACAAAAGGATTGAAGTCATTAATATTTGTAATGACATATGCATGTATTATGAGAAAAATCGTAGTGAATTAAAAGAACGTGATTCAGTTATGAAGCAGTTTACATAGAATAATGCAGATTATTTTAAAGTTTGAAATTTGCTAGAAAATAATAAACATTTTGCTATAACAAACAGAACAATCTTATATTTTATAAATTAACCCTTTAACGGGCGGTGGGATATATATGTACCACTTTTTTTTCTTTTCGATCATAGGGTTATAGTAAAGTAAGAACAATTATTTTGACATAAAATACTACGATACTGCATAGATTGAGTATGTCTATGAGAGGGTGAGTGTAGATAATATGACAAAACCTACAGCTACAGCCACACCCTCATCTAAAAGTTGCCCGTTGAAGAGTTAATAAATAATCTAAAAAATAGTTCGGATAGTTTACTTCTGTGATTTAAGTTTTAAAATTATTAATCTAGTTGACGAATTTATTTTTCTGTATTTTAAACAAATGGATAATAGGGAAGTATCTGTCACTTTTTTCATGGTTCAGCAAGATTTTTAGAGAGAAGATGTGTTTATTTGAATAAATATCTTTAGAATTAAGCAAAATGTTGTGTATACTTGATATCCATAAGTTAGATCTAAATGATAAATCATGTATCACTACCGAAAATATTTCATTGTCGAAGCTTTTTGCAAGAGAGATAAAGAAATATGAATCGTGTACATGTTAAATGTTCGTTCTTATCTTTGATGAAATCTTCCATGAAACTGGAAAGAAAAGGTGCAGATGTTTTAATCATTGCAACAGTCACGTTTTGTTAAATGCACTTTATTGAAGAATAAAAACCAAAAAGAAAAATTTAATCGAAGAAACATCATGCACTTTGTACTCTTTTCACGAACAAACACCTGAGAAGTTGGTATAGCAAAATCAGTCATATAAACTTTCAATGACGTCAAGAAAACAAAAGAACATTATACAGTACAAAAATTAATATTGTTTAATCATCTGATTAATCTATCTAGTTAGAAGTGAATCGAAGCGATGATTTAGGTCTCTAAAAACTAAGTTTCACATGCACGATTAAAAGAATACAATTTGTAGTTTCTATTATAATTACGTCAGGAAATTATAAGTATATTTTTCAAATCGATATTAAGAATAACTAATTTTTTTCATTCTCATGATGCAACAATTACTTTTACTCTATTCGTAAGTTTCTTCTTCCTTTTCCTTGAGTTGTAATTGTAGTATACATTATTAAATGTAATTCCGTCATACTCTTCAAAATTTCTTTTATATTTATATTGCTAAGCAAACGGAAATAAAGGCGTAGTTGATAGTACTTCTGTTATTTTTTTTTCGTTTAACTTACCCGTGTATTATTCATCTCTATCAATCATAGTTTGTCCTTATTTTTCCATGTAATCTTCTATAAGTTATTTTCTTTCGATGTACTTATTCACTTTATTTTTGTATTCTCAGGACAATACTGAACACATGGAAACAGAGATTAAAAGTAAATGTTAATGTTGTTTTTTCAAATTCATACATGAAGTGAGTCAATATAGAAAAACAAAAAAAATGTATGAATTGTTTAATAAAAAGAAGAGAAAAAGAAAAAAATAATATAAATACTTTCTCTATGTCGATGATTATAAATCGGACATATAAAATAGAAATCTAAGATTCATTACCTTCGAAGATAATTATCATGGTGCACTCTAAAAAAGATATTTTAGAACGATATAGTGCATTCTTAGAACGTAATCTTATATTAACTGATGATTTATTTCATTTTTTAAAACATGAAAAAATTTTTCCCGATTTTGTCTTCGATGATATTCAAGTAGGAATTTTTTTCTATTTTATTATATTCTTAAATGATTTTGTTATTTGAATAGAGTTTATCATCACCAAGTGAAAAAAATAAAAAACTTTTAAAAAGTCTTATCGATAATGCTGATGTAGCTTTTAAAAAATTTGTTGAAGGTTTAATTGACACTGATCAACCATTTCTTGGTGAATTTCTAGAAAATGAAGGTTAGAATAAATAAACTATATATATATATTTAATTCAAAAATTCATTTTTTCAGATAGAAAATCATTGGATTCAACAGATGATCCATCGGAAAAAGTAGCTATTGATGATGATATGTTAAAAAAATGTCCCGGTGTAGATAAATTAAAGGCAGATACAAGAGAGAAACTTAAAGTATATCTCCAAGAACAAGTAATATAAAAAAAAATTTCGATTTTGTTTTTGTATAAATGTAAAATATGTTTATTTTAAGTTATTACGAGTTTATTTACATGATACATGGAAAAAACGAAATCAAGCTAAGTCACTCGAAGTAGTTAATCTTAAAAGACAAAATTATGAAACTCAACGAAGATTATCTATATCAGTAGAAAAGTAAAGTCTTTATTTCAAAATATGATTTTATATGCTATTTTGTTTTTTGTCTATATAGTGATAAACAAGTTATAGATAATTTAAAAGATGCTCTTCGACGTGAGCAAGTTGAACGGCAACACAAGGTTAGATTTAGAAATAAAATTTTAGGTGAAAATAAATGTCTTTTTCTTCAGGAACAAGACCTCAAAGAACTTCGTAATGAAGTAACTCGGATTCAAGCAGAATTTCAACAACGATTGTCTAGTCAAATCAATATGGTAAAAAATGATTGTTACAATTAAAAGTAAATGAACTTTTATTGTTTTCTTTTTAAGATTGATGCAAATACTCGAAGTACATTCAATATGCACGATAAAATGGTTATGCTGACCGAATGGCTTCAATCGTTAGGTATATATTATATTCCCTTCAAAATATAAATAATGTAGTCTCTAAACACAAAACAATTTTTTTGAAAGAGCATAATCATTAATATAAAAAAAAGAAATATTTCCCTTGACTAAAACGTTAGGTTGAAAACAAAGCCGTTGATCTATTACAATCGTGCTACGACAACATACGGTTGCCTAAAGGAAAAAATTCTCTTCTTCATGTATCATAATATTGCAAAGAATCGAATGAAAGTTCTCACTGATCTACTAGTATATCTAAATTATCATGAAAAAAAACATTCTTTCAAAATGAGATCGTACCTTTGTTTTTGTGAATAATATCATATATTTAATATTCTTAGATGAACTGTTTAATAAAAATATCATACAAAGTGGCATTGATTCAGATTCAATGGATCAATTAGAACGTAAACTTAAACGATATAAATCAGAAATTGAATCACTGTCTAGCAGAGGAATTGGTATGAAGTTTAAAAAAATCAATAAGATTTCTTTATTTTTAAAAAAAATGTTTATCTCAAA
Source organism: Adineta steineri (assembly GCA_905250115.1). Lineage (NCBI taxonomy): Eukaryota > Metazoa > Rotifera > Eurotatoria > Adinetida > Adinetidae > Adineta > Adineta steineri. The sequence goes on from CAJNOI010000097.1 coordinate 252,393, forward strand.
TAGGTACAGATAAACTTAAAGACGAATTATATGAAGCAGTTTATACAAGTCGTTATTTACCAATAGAAGATCATAAAAATAAATCATTTCATCAACTTTTATTACGTCTCTATGGATCAAATCAAGTAACTGAATTAGCAAAAATTTGTACAAAAGATGTGTTAGAAGCTAACAAAGATCGTGATCATGCAAATGATATTAGAAAACGTGATGAAAGAATCGATGAACTTACTCATATCAATAAGGAATTAAATGAAGAAATTGAACGACTTAAAGCAACAATTGAAGCAGGAAAGAAACCAGCATGGCGTCCTGTACCTGCATCAATTCCTGCAGCACGTGATCCAGGTAAAAATCGTCAAGTATTAAAACCATCAAGTATTCAACCTGGAACAAAACCTGGACCTACTTGGTGAATTTATATAAACACACCATTTAAATATTGATCTGGTGTTAATATTTTTTTCTTTTCTTTTCTTAACAAAAATAAAAAATAACTAAATTTTAATTTCTTTTTGCTCTATTTATTAATCAAGTTTTGTGTATAGAAGAAGAAGAAAACAAAATCTTTTCTCTGTTAATTGCTTAAACGACAATATCGTTAAGATTGATCAATTGTCATTGAATAGTAAATAGGCAAACTTTCGTTCATTATTATAAGTATTAAATAATAGATGTACGTGAGCGTAAGCAATGAATTCATTTGTTATTTGAATATTCAATCGATCAAATTTCTAATTAGTTCTATGCATGTATGAGTCAGAATAAACTTGTTATATTTTGATAAAGAGAGAGGGAAAGAGAGAAAGGTTTCATAGAACAGGGAAATCATTAATAAAAGACGACGAAATAAGTGGGAAGAGAGAAAAAAAGAGAGAGAGAAATAATGAAGAATATTTTATTGAGGAAACATCGGTAAACAATAACAATTGTATATCTACGTGTGTTTTAAACAATAAGAAACGCAGACAGCTAACGAACAATCCAAATATATTTCTCCGACAACGACCAGGTAATGATGAATGACAGCCTTTAGAAGAGAAAAGTTTCTTTTTTTTCAAATATAAATGAATTTCTCATTTTTTGTCTATATTCGATGAAAAGTAATAATGACACTGATTTAATTTAGAACCTATTTTTATAACAATAAAAATATACTATCTTTCTTTTTGCTTTCTTTTTAGATAAGCCTTCCATATACAAAACAAACGATCATGAATTCAATCACTATTTTCACCGGTGTTCTCAGTTGTCTTCTATTTATGGTGAATATTTCAATCGTATTTTGCTAATAAATATATATATATGTATTTGTATTCTAGCTAGCTATTACTCATTCGTTTGCATTAGCAGGTCAAACAGCCGATGAACAACAACATCATTTACTTATTGAACAACCATCGGTAATTTTACCAAAACGATATTTTTCATTTTATCATAATGATGATGATGCAAGTAATGATGATTCGGAAGTACATGAATTTGAAAAACGTCGTTTCAATGCCTGGGCTGGTAAACGAAGTACCTTTGGCAAACGACGTTTTAATGCATGGGCTGGCCGACGATAGACAACTCTCATTCATATACATTTACTTTTCTTCTATCTCTCTCTTACATCAATAAATTAAAACTAATAAAAACAAATCATCTAGTAAATAATCTTTCTACTGGAAAAGAAAAAAAAACGAAGAAAAGTTGTAATAAATACAAACCAATTTGTCTTTTTATTTATTAATAATTCATTACAAAATTCTCCTCTTCTCTTTCTTTATATCGCTGTTATACGTTTTTGTTGTCCTGGAAGGTTAACGAGATTGAACACAATATAAGAATGTATACAAAGCAAAAAAACATAAAGGCACAATTACTGCAAAATAACTAAACAAAAACTCCCATTGAGATACATAGACATAAACTCGAAGTGATCAGCAATGACAAAATACACATCACTAGTATATATATGTATATATGTATATAGAATTATAATAATAATAAAAAAAAGAAAGAAAAAAAAAGAAGAGATTTTATACAAGAACAAAACAAAAAATAACTTGTTATTATAGCTATAAAGGAAGCGAGAAAAGGATTAAATCACCGTTGTTGAGCAGATCCGTAGAAAAGAAAATATGCATGTGTTTTAAATATAAAATGATGAGATTCATTAATAACATCCTTCATTCCATGATGATGTAGGTGAAACAGTGTCCGGAATTTGTGGCCGTGTGATTGATGCTGGTGCTCGAATATTTCGAGTTGCCATCATACTATCCGATGATTGTGATGAGGGAATTGCATTTGATGTCGATGGTCTAATTAAATAAAATATTATAGTTTAATTGAAAAAACACAAGAGCATCATGCGATTAGTAATTCTAAATTAGTTTTTTTTTGCGTCTTATACTCGTGCCTGTTTAAAATCCATTGATCATTGTCCGTCGTGATGAAAGAGAATGATGGCTGAAAACAACCATCCATCAAAACAAAGCAAGCAAAGCAAAAAAACTCTATTATTGAAATCTTTACATACCGTGTCGGAGTAGGAACACTTGGTCTTTGTTGTTTACCAATTGTTGGTATTCCACTTTTTCTACCTTGACTTAATGTTGATGAACTACGTGGAATAGATGATTGTCCATTTGTTGGTGTTGTATCAATTGATGATGATGATGGAATTTGTTCAACAGATGATTGAGTTGATGGAGGACGTCGTAATGGAGCAACTTGAGAACGAGGTTTATTACTTACATCATTAAGTAAATTATTTTCGTTTGATCCAAATTGTTTAGCAGTAAAAGTTGAACCTAAATCATTTGGTGGTTTTTTACCATTTTTTTGAACAGATGGTGGTAATGCTGATGGTGGTGGAGTTAATTGAGCTTTAGGACTATTATTATAAGATGTTTGAGAACCACGATAGTTTTGAAGAGGTCGTGATACAGGTGGACGTGCTCGATTATTATTATTTGTTGAATTTGGCAATGCAATACTGTTACGAGTTGTTGGTGTCTTTACATCAGTAGCATCAGGTAAATCATAACTATTAGCTGTAGTTGTTGTAATTGTTTGTGTATTTGATCGACGGTGATTATTTGGTTTAACACCATTTCTAAATATTGTACATTATATAAATATTGATATGAAGATTTGTTAAATATACAAACTTTGGTACTAATGATTTCGGTGCAACAGGAGGTTTATAACCAGGTTGATCTAATAGAGAGAGAAGAAAAAAGAATAATGAGCAATTAAATGTATAAAATAATTATATAATGCTTAAATACACATATACACACACACATTCATATGTATATCAATGAAGCTAAAAGCATTTGTGCAGCTTTTTTTTCATTCAATAGTATTGCTTTTGTTTAACAAATTGAAGAGGTATGATGAGAAATTCACTACGTAATGATGACCTAATATTTCAAGATAATACTCCTGAGATGATAAGAACTCGTGAGGGTCAGCTGCGAAATAAAAAGGGTTGTTATAATATTTTTTGTTAGACTTTTTTTTCTTCTTCTTAAACCTTGATAAACTTGTCAAATTATTCATAGAATATGGATAAAGATAAAAATCAAACAAACTCAATAAATATATTCAAAAAAAAGAAAAGTATGTTATTCGATAAAGAAAGAAATTTAATAATTAACTAATTATTTTTTTTTCTCTCTTAGATAAACAACAATCTCAATTTGATCCATTAAAACAAATAGAACAAACTCCAAAATGTCCATGTGCTTTTGATAATCTAGCTTATGGTTCTACTGTTAATGTTAAACAATGAATTTCTATTCTTTTTTTTTTTTGTCTTCTTCTATAGAATAAAAACAAATACTATTCTTGTTGCAGCATTCAAGCGTTTTTATATTAGTATGCAAGAAAGATAAGCAATATAGTATTAGATAATAACTATTGTTCCCATAAAAGAATTCTATAAAGAGACTTTTTTTTATGTAAACAAACTCACTTGTTATAGTTATGCTTGTTGCGCTGCTCGTCGATGCAAGAGAAACATTAGAACCGCCTGTAAGCATACAAAGCAAAAGCAAGCCAATAAAGCAGATATATAAAAGCACACAAGACAAAAAGTAATCAACAAAAATGTTAGTAGAGCATTTAGGTGCAGAGTAGTAAAAAAAATAAGAATACATATTAGTATTCTATGAAGGACCTGATGCACTATCGGCAAAGGTAGAATCAGCAGTATTAGGTAACACAAGATTTGGTAAAAGATTATTTGAAGAAATGAATGATGCTTCCATACAAGTTTCAAGTGCAGATGGTGTTACACGTCCACTCCATTGACCTGTTCTTATAGCTGGTGATTGTGATCGTGGTGAAACCGATGGTAATACATGAGTATATTGAGATTCAGTTACAACAAATGAATTTTTTCGTATTGGTACACGTCGAGGTGTCATATAACCACTATTACTAACAGGACTTGTATTACGTGTAGCACCAAATACCGATGAAGGCGAAGCATCACGTGAATCTGTACTTAATAAAGTATTTGAACTGCCTCCTGAAAATGTATAGATTAACAACGAAGACAAACAACATATAGTGCACATATAAATAGCAAACATAAAAAAACTACACATTGTTCCCTTTGTCACTAACTCAAAATTATATAATAAACAGCGAACAACATGCATATTATCGTATTGATTAACATACCGAAACGTTTTGATAACGGGCCCTGTCGTTCAGCTAGACGTAATTCTAAATTCAAATAAAATGAAAACTTCTGTTGTGCTTGAAAAATAATAATTACGTACTTTCAAGTTGTACTTTCGCCATTACTAAATCAGAGAAGAAAAAAATTATTATTAATACTATTTCTAAAAAAGAAATTACCTTCTAGATCAGTATAATCCAATGTTTCTCTTTCACGTTCTTTTGAAGCATCTCTTGAACGTACATTAATACTCGCACTTGTTGCAGCAATTGTATGTCGAAGTGGTGATGAACTAGCAGGTGATGTTGGTCGTGTATTACTATTTCCATTAAATAATGGAGTACCTGAACGTAATGGAGAAGTCATTCGACCATTGATCATAGGTTCTATAATGAACATATTGAAAATGAAATATTTGTTAAAGAAATTTTTATCAAACATGAAAATAAAAGGATCATAACAAAACGCAAAATCTCATAACATGCTCATCTAATAAGACTTAAAAATTCGTTTGAATCGTGCTCATTATCATGCGAAACATCTTACTACTCCACATTAATGTATTATTATTATCATTATTATCAAGACTATCCAATGATGAACAACGACGTGTTAATTGTTCAATTAATTGTCGTTCATTTGCAATTGTTTGAAGTAAAACTGTATCATTTGAACAATCATAAAACTGTTCATTCTCATCATCATCAGATTCATCGTTAAGTGAATCATATAGAAATAAATCAATATGATCATGATTATCTTTTTCAATACTATCCAAACTTAATGTTGATAAATGTACATTTTTCGGTTGTGGTGTTGTAAAAATTTCAGTTAAATAAAGAGCATTTTCAAGTAAATCAGATGGAGATATTTTTGAATGAAGAATAAATGTATTTATACCTTGATTAACTTGTTGTTCAGTTGAACTTCGTTTAACACTATCAGATCTTTGATTACCAGCAAAAGTATGACATGAAATACTTCGTATTGTACGAGCTATAACAACAAAAAAAAACAATTTAGTCAGACATATGTTATAGCTAGATTAGATTATTATTTTGTTTATATTAAGTAATTGACCATGTATTTAGAATGATAGAGTACAATCTTAGTTTGGAGATCTACTGATAATATTTGAATAAGCATATGTAAAACAGAAGTTTGATAAATGCAAATTAACTTTTAGAGGAATTGTACAAAAAGATTATTCATTTTTTTTATTTGCTCGATCGATTTATATTAAAATAATTAATTCAATAGATATGGAAAACGACATGACCAATCTTATTTATATGGTCTATAGAAGCTGACAGTTCGTTACTTTTCAACATTGATTAGTGATAGAAGTCAACAGTGTGTTGATGCTTGATGACTGACTGTCAAGCGAGCGAAGAAAAGATTTAATATTAGATACACATGTATAGATTGTTTTTGTGATAACTTGAATAATGAATAGATTCGATTAGATTTCTATTTATGTAGAAAAATCATTAATTATAATATTTCTTATTTTCAAAGCAAGAAATTTGATGTTTACAAGTCATTTAATATATTTTCGTACGTCATAAGATTCAATAATTCCTGCTGTTATCATCTTAGATGACACTTAAAAATAATTTTGTTTTTATTCAAACCAATAATAATAATAATAATTGTCTATGTCATTCATATGAAGAAAAAAAAACGTTAACTATGAACTACTACTAATTTGATTGAACCATAACGAGCATATGTCAATTTTTTTTATATAGTTTTTATTCTCATATTGTTCCTTGAGATAAAATTCAATCGAATGCAATAAAAACCTTCACTCGATCGATACACCATCAGATCTAAATCTCACGTTCAAGATTTTTTTTCTCTCTCTCTCTTCTAACAAATACTTCAGGACAATTACTTTGAAATAACGTAATAGAATATTATAAAAGCAGTTGAGTGTTTAGACGTCCTTATATTCAAGGATAAAATGTCAATATTCACATGTAATATTCAAATGGCGTAAAAATAGCACTTTGAACTTTTTTCTCCTTGAAAAAAATAAATCGTTCGAAGACAACTTACCATGTGACATATCATCGAGTTTACAAAGAAGTCTATGTTTAGTTGCATTAATATCATTTTCTTTAAATTCTTTATGTACCCAAGAAAAAATATTATCAGATTTTGGGTTTGTTTTATTTCCATTTTCAGGCATTTGATATAACCTAAAGAGAGAAAAAAAAGTGAATTGATTAAAAAAAAACTAATTTTTTACCAATTATCATCAGCTTCATTTTGTTCATCATGTATATTCACAGGTTCAATTCTATCTAGTGATAATCCATCAATGACTGCATCATATTTTGCTTTACGTGAACGTCGTTGTTTTTGTGCATTAACTGAATCTTTTTTTCCAAGACTTTTCAAAGATGTATCTAATTGAAGGCCATTTGTAGTATTAACTAACATGGATTCATCTTGTCCAGAAACTGAACAAAAACTTTCAGTCATTGATTCACACATACCAATTCCATCGAGAATAAAACTTTTTGGTCGTCCACCACCACCTGAATCCGATATTCCTGATGTTGTTAAATCAGGAAAATGCAATGCATTTATTGTTGATGTTGTTAAAAGTGCAGATGGATCAATTGATATACTTTGATTCATATCATGTATAGATGAAAGATATTTATCCGTCATAGTTTTACTTTACCAGTTTCGTATATATATATATATATTTATCACTTGATTGAGAAAAGGGAAATGCTAATCCTTCATCTGTCTGTCTGTCTCGAGTATGTCACAATTCAATTAACCAATCATAATATCTTTCAAACATCAAGTGACATCTAGAAAAAAAATATACTAAATGATTAAATTATATATCATATAAAATATTTTCATATACATCGAAAAAATATTTTTTATTAAACAAGGTCATAGAAAATGAATTCGATTGGTTAATATAATGAGTCACGTTACTAACAATCATTCAGTCATCAAAGTAAATTGAATCATTACGATAACGAAACAAAAAGAAAAGGAAATATGCAAACAGCAGAGAGTGTATGTTTATGGAATTATCAATTTAAAAATAATTCACCACCCTCACCAATTAATAATATGTCAATAAAAAAAACTTCTCCTGATAATACACCATATTTAACTTGTACAGAACGTTTATCATGTCAAAATGAAATGTCATCGAAAGCAACATTTTATTGTGTACAATGTGGTTCATTACAATGTATTTTATGTGAAAAAGAAATTCATGAAAATTCAACGAATGATAAACATGAACGATTGAATTTAGATGAAATTGACGATGAAATTTGTTCAGTTGATCGACGACATCAAGCTGTTTTTTATTGTCGTACATGTACATTAGCATTTTGTTATAGTTGTTATGAAAATCAACATCAACATTCAGATGGACGTGAACATAAACCACAAAAATATCGAGAAGGACAAACATTTATAAATAAAACGAATAAGTAATGATTAATTAAATAGTTACTCCCTCTTCAATAGACACGCCGCTAGTGAAAAATGTTTTTCTTTCCTTTACACATCATTGACTACTTTTCTTTTCGAATATTAACGATAATATTCTCTTATTTAGTAATCAACAACAAATTGAAACACAACCGATCAAAATCGTTTCTTCTTCCAATGTAAATACGAATAATACAAAACCATCAGCATCGTCATTTGAAGATGTACGAGTCGATGATAGTGATGAAAATTGTACAACACCACCCAGTCGAAAAGAACACTCAAAAAAATCAACTACTCGTCAAAATAATATGAAGTCAAATCATGTACCAAAACGACATAATTTTAATCAACAAATGTTACTTGAATCAATGCTTGATGACGGTGAAAATGAACAATCAGATAAAATTAATAATCGACTTTTACAACAGAATCATATGGATTCAAATAGAGGTTTTCTACTTCTCGATGCCAATGAACATTTAACTGTAAGTCTATAAAATATTTTTTTGTATGAAGTTTCTATGTTTTTTATTTTAGATCAATAATGAATCAGAATTTTTACGTCGTTTAAAATCTGACAAAGATCTTTGTGTTAAATGTGTATCTGTTATTGGTAATACTGGTGATGGAAAATCTTATACACTTAATCAAGTATTTTTTAATGGTCAAGAAATCTTCAATACATCATCAACAGCTGATTCATGTACAATGGGTGTATGGTCAGCTCTTGATGATAATCATCGAACACTTGTACTTGATACGGAAGGTCGTCTTGGTTTATCGGAAAATGATAATACACGTAATAGATTATTACTTAAAATTTTATGTATAAGTGATATTGTTATATATCGTACACGCGCATCAAAATTACCAAATGATATGTTTCAATTTTTATCGGATGCATCGAATGCATTTTTAAAATATTTTCGAAAAGAATTAGAAAATGTTATGAAAAATTGTAAAGCTGATGGTCCCATGTCAACTATGGGACCAACATTAATTGTTTTTCATGAAACACAACATACAGGAATATTAAAAGGTAAAAGAAATCATTGAATTACAATGTCACAAATGTATATATTTAGATCATTTTCAATGTCAAAAAACAGCTGTTGAACAATTAAAAGAAAGATTTGAAACAATGAATTTATCTTATGATGCATATAGTTCATTAGAATATGTTGGTATTCAAACAACAGGAGATAAACCATCTGATTTCAGTACAATCAAAGCAACTATTGCAGCAACATTGAATAACAATAATATACGTTCCCGAAGACGTTTATCTGTTATTTTCAAAGCATTAAAAGTAAGATAGAATTCGTTCATTCACTGTCAGATCTAATTATCAAACGCTAGACTAGTGTACATATTCATCCTTGCAGAAGATATCAAAATTCATTATGTTAACCTAGAAACTACTACTATCATTTAATAGTAAATAAATAATGAAAGTATTATCTGTTCCTTGTGGTTAACCTTAACTATAGTGAAAGATAAAATCGACCTTTTTTCTGTACAATATATTCATTGAAATAAAAAAGCTGACTTTTAGGCATTAAATGAAAAATTCAATCATGCTATTCCTCCATCAATACCATCGACATTACCAGATGATTTTTTTGCATGCTGTGTAAAATGTCTTTCTTGTGGGTAAGTACATTTTTTTGATTTAATTTTGTTTTTTGAGAATTATTCGAATAAATTATATTAGAACGAAATGTACAATGGTAGCAAATCATCATAAAGATCATATACCACATGAATGTGATACACGATGTTCATATTCGAAAGAATTCGATAATGAAGTATGGAAATGTTTACAATGTCATCGTGATGGACGTGATGTAATTGTTTATGGGAAATTAATAACTAAAAATGACGGTCTTGTTCAAGGATTATTAAAATATGTTTGGTCAGGATGTGTTATTGAATGTCCATATCATGGTGAAATCTATCGTTCAAGAAAGCATTGGTATGGAAATAATGAACCCAAAGATGTAACACGTGTTGAAATTATTCATGTCTGGCCAGATGATGACAATAGTCGATTAGCAAGTGATGTTACACCAAGAAAATTTATGGAATTAATTGTTTATGCAAGCAGGTACGATTGATTGAATAGAAGAAGAAATAAAAAAAAATATATTGAATAAATTTATTTAGTTATTTATCAGCACCGACTAAAATGATAACAGAAATGGTTGCTGATCAAGTAGCACCATCGTATTGGATTCCAAATAAAGATGTTATTGTAAGAGATTATTTAAATTCGATTATTTAATTTTCAATATCTTTTAGGCTTGTTCATCATGTAAATTACTTTTTGGTTCAGAATTTTCTAAACATCATTGTCGAGGTATGTTTATAATAATAAAATATATTAATTAATTACTTAAATATTTCTTTTTTTATAGCTTGTGGTCATGTATTTTGTGATACATGTACAACATATCGTCGTATTGTTCCATGGATTGATACAGAAAACACAGTACGTGTATGCAATAATTGTAATGATAATCCAAAACCTCGTGCACCATCATATACATTACCATTATCTGAAACAAATAAACAATTTAGTCAAAAATCATCTGAGAATGGTAGTAGTGGTGATTCAGGAAGTACGGTCTCATCCGGTGAGCATCTTAATGATTTATGCTTAACTCCAACTGATATTTTTGATATCGAACAACCAAGTACAGGTATATTTTATTTTCATTTGTTTGATATTTGAGTTTTGTTTATATATATAATAAAGGTCCAGTCATAGTTGATATTCCAACAACAAGACGTGTTTATGAAACAGTGAAAAATGGATTAGAAAAAATAGGAGTTAATTATCCAATAGAACTTATTAAAGAAAGTACTCGACCAAGTTATTGGAAACCGGATAGTGAATGTCATGCTTGTTGTATCTGTAAACGAACATTTAATAGTACAACAAACCGATTACATCATTGGTAAATTATTTTATTTTAAAATTAACGATTGAATTCATATTTTCTTTATTATAGTCGAAGTTGTGGTGAAGGTGTTTGTGAAAGTTGTTCACCAATTCAACGTCCTGTACCAGAAAGAGATTGGTTAACACCTGTACGTGTCTGTAAAACATGTGACAAAACCATGACTGGATTGAAATTGAAAACTTAATTATTTTTTTATCTCTTTATATATAAAAAATTTTGAAATTCTCTTTCTTTTTTGTTACATTGTCATTTTCTTTTATTATTTAATTCTGCACTGATAGTTGAAAATATACGCACAAGTTCTTTTTTTAATATTTATGCGTGTGTGTGTATGCATGTAACCTATTGTATTATTATTGTTAATAATTCTTCAGAGTAAAAAATCGCATATATATCTAAGCCAGTTTATGTGTTTGGCAACAATTCTCGTTTTTTCTTCTAATAAGGAAACGAAGGATTTATGTTATTGCATTTCTTTCTTTCTCAATATTAGATTTGAATCCATGGAGACCGTGAATCTATACATTTACGTGCAATAATATAAATCTAATCATTCCTTTTTCTTCTTCTTCTTCTTTTTCTTCTTGTAGAATAATGTTAGAATGAAATCATGTATTTATATTGTCATTTTTTACTTATGAATTCGAGAATATTTGTTTTTCTTTATATTGAAAAGCACAGTTTGCTTTGAAAAGTCTTTTTATTTAATCATAAAATTTATTGCTCATTTTTAGATGTTTATGTATAATGGCTATTCTTCATATGATAGTGAAATTCAACGACACAGTGTGTGCAATTCATCATTATCATCAAATGTACCATTATCAGTGGCTGAAAAAATTGCTGAACCTTATTTAACACATGTATCTGAATTAATTATGAGTAATCGACCATTTCCAATAGCGGTCGATAAAGATTTTAAATGGGCACTTGAAATATTTGCATTTGGTTTTACAAGTGAACATAGTTCTATTTATCAATTATGTGCTAATATTTATGTTGAATGGCTTAAAGTATTCGAAGGAACATCTGTAAATTCAAGTTCAATCCCACCAATATTAAGAGAAAAAACAGAATTTTATTGGTCACAAATGTTTTGGCATTTGTATCATCTTTTTGTTATACATGACGGTAAAACTAAACGAAAGAAAAAAAAAGAATTTTTTTTAATGAATAAATTTATTTATTATTTTATATAGAAAAATCAGCTGATTTATTAACAAAACGTATGTATACACATAAAGTTCTTCGTCAGTTACAAACAATGATTAGTCAAACAGAACTTAGCCTTGATTTATGGCATATACTTCTACAAGTATTCTTAGCTATTGGTGATACTGTATTATCTCCAGCTTATCGAAGTATGTTTTCTTCTTTTTCTTTTTGAATAACTTTACCTTTATATTGAAATTAATAGCAAACGAAGAAGGTAGTGCTGTTATGAGTCATCGACTTGTTCCATCGATTTATCAAGTATTTATGGTTGCTGTTGATAAAGTACACATTCCACCTGGTTTATGGAGAACATTTCGAGATTATGCAGTAACATGGCGTCATCGACCTGCTGTTGTCTATGGTTAGAACAAAATTTCTCTTATTAAAAATAATAGTTAACTTACGTAGTACAGCTTTGTATATAAACTACATATTAATAACGAAGGAGTTCGATCGAACATTTGTGTCTGTAGTTCTGGTTACTAATACAATCTCTCGTATATGAACATGTAGAATTTTATATAGTCAATGATTTTAATGATGTTCAGAATAGAGAGAGTTTATTATTGTTTGATTCTTAAGTATCTAATCGATTTGAAATTTATTTAGATTGGGCGCAACTTACATGTGTCCTTGCATCGACTGTTGTGCATAAATTATGGTGGCCAGACTTAGTTCCACTTCAATATGTTTGTAAGTAATCGACAATTTTTTTTTCTTCTTCTATTCTGTTGTATTCCTTTCTCATCACTTCTTCTATATAGGTACTGAAACTGATCAAGGTGAATATGTGCAAAAGATAATCGATTCTCTTTCATTTAATCTACTTGTTACAACATGGATCCAATTTCTTACTATTCTACAAAATCCATCGGAATGTGGTGATGTTTCGGTAGATTTAATTCAATTAATATATAAGATAAGATCAAATATCTCTATATTGCTATTCTTAGGTCTTTCTTCGTATGCCAAAATATACAGGACAATTACAAATAAATTCAAATACAAAACTAAAAGAATTAACATCATTACAAGAATTACCACGAATTTTCGTTAATGTTACAAAAGCAATTGGAATGTTTGTTGATATATGGTTAGGTAATAATATTAAATAAATATAAATTTATTTCAATTAACAAAAAAATGATATAAATGTTCTTATCTATTGATAGGAAAGGAAATCGATCCAACTTGTTTATATAGTCCTAAGCCTACAACTAATTCAACAGCAATAATGGCCGATAATTCAACATCGAGTAATATTCCATCAGCACAATCACGTCCATTCGCTCAATCCATGCGTGGAAATCCACCTGTTTCACAACAACAACAATCTTCAACATTGAAACCTAAATCACAGGCTGATAATCGAAAAGGTAATAATAAATAAAATATAGTTTGATATTACGTATCCTATCTTATTTCAGTTAGCTTACATAAAACAGGTATCATGTACAAATGAAATAAATATCTAGTCTAAATTTCTATTTAATTCATGAATAATTTTATATCCTTAATGCTTTATTAAATTATTTTGTTAATCATTTATTTCATATGATTATTTCTGCTTTTAGTAAGTGTTCCTCCTGGACAAATACTTTCACCAACAGCACCACCAGTTAATGCAACTTTATTATCCTCAATTCCTCAACAGAATCGCCCTGAACAAATATCAAAAATTTTACGAACAAATCGTCCAACTGTAAATAGTTTAATGCATCTGTATGGTCCATGGATATTAGATGCTTGTTTATTACAAACGAAAGATCGTCATACACGTTCACCAACGATAATAAATACGAATGATTGTAAGTATTAATCGTTTTTTTTCTTCTTCATTCGATTAATACAATAAAACTTCTTTTTTTTAGCTTCTCGAATGAATGAAATAGATAAAACGTTAGATATACAGGTATATTAATTTATTTCTATAATAAAAAAAAAGAAAATCTTATTTTGATCTTAATAGAATGAACGTTTAATGGATGAAGCATTTGCTAAATCATTTGCTACTATATGTACAATATTTGGTAGTGCACAATGTGATGAATTTATTCATCCAGAATATTTAAGTCGATTTTATTATGTTTTACAACAAGGTCTTCGATTTTATCAAGGAGATGAAGTAAAATATTATTTCTTATTAAATCTATATATATATATTTACAAAATTTTATTTAGCAACGTTCTTATGCAATAATTGAATCAATTCTATTAAATAGTGCTGATTTATTTCGTATTAATTTACGTGGTATTAATATATTATTACCATTATATTTAGATGCGATAGAATATTATTTACAAAATGATTTTCAAACATATATTCATAATCATTTTAATACGAAAGGAATAGTAAATTCATCAACAATTCACGATCGTTTTATTCGTATTCGTTCAAAATGTATTCAAATACTTATGTCAGTTGTTAGTTTACCATTTCATTATGAATATCTTCAACAACATTTATTCGAAGACTATTTGGAAAAATCACATGATGTACAAGTAACATTAAAAACATTTTCACAATATCGTTCAAAAATATTTCCATTATTATTAATGGCTTTACAAACGGAACAAGATACTACGAATGCTCAATTATTATTTGGTAAGAAATCATATAATAAAGACAGAGAAGAGAAAATTAAAGTTTTTTTATTTAGGTACAATTCGTTTAGCTTGTTCATTAGCAGCACATTTTGAACGACAACAAGAACAATCTGAAGAGAAAATTCAAAAAGGTAGAACATAAAGTGCTTGATTATATCCGAGTTTCAATTCCTATAATAACAATGAGCACACGAGTGATTAGGTCCATAATATCGACGAAAACAAAGAAAGTCAAGGCAAATATAAATCAGCATGGCAGTAGCGGATTTAGGGGGGCGATGGGGGTGAGCGCCCTCACCCCTTCCAAAATCGTAGATCCGCCACTGCGACATGGGTACAGGAATCTATCGATGTTATCTTTTCTGGACCAGCGTCCTCACCCTTCCTCCAGTAAAATAACTAAATCTTATGGTTTTCTGTTTGTTTAGATCCCACATCCGATTATTTAAGTCATGCTGTACTATTAATTTGCGATAAAGGTACAAATGATTCACAATTATTTTTGGCTGCACTTGATACACTTATTTCGCTTGTAACTGATCCTGTATGTCAATTACGTATGTATTTTTAATTAAATAGGAATAGAACTTTTAAATTATCCTTTTTCTCTAGCAATTGAAATGTGGAAAAAAGTTTTGAAACGTTTATGTACTTTTATTGATACACAATTACATCTTGGTCATACACATCATACACGTGAAATGCATTCAACATGTGTAGCAACATATAATACATTAATAACATTAATTATTGAACGACCAACATTACTTGATGATCCAGAGAATTTATATGAATTATGTGAAATTATTGAATTAGGAATATCGGGTGAAAAAGCTCAAGTATAAATAAATAATTAAAAATATTATTAAAACCAACTGATTTTTATTTGTTTTAGTCATCAGAAAAAGTTGTTACTAAAAAATATAAAGAACAACATCCAGCATCGCAACGTGTTGCTGAAGCTGCTGAATATTTAATGTGTGTTTTATTTGAACATAAAGTAAGAATAATTTCTTTTACAATATATTGAGAATCATAAATTCACCCCCTGTAGACTATAAATCGAATAACAAATATGTCACAGCGTTCTGAAACAGGAGCATGTTTACATGTTGAACGAAACGGTGATATAATAAATGAAGAGGTTTTTAAAAACTAAAAACTGCTGCTCTAGTTTTCAAATTAAATTTTCTAGTATATACACATGTTCACATTGATTTATTTTTGATTTTGCTCTGATTTGTATTTTTATAATAAATTATTTTCGAAAAGAAAAATCAAATTTTTGTATTTTAGGCTGTATTACATTTAAAAAATGATATATGTAGAAATTGGTTAGATGAAACAACATTCGCAAATCTAATGACATCAACACGTTTTAAATATTTTGCAGTTAATGAAAATACGCTATTTGCAATTAATGAATTACCAATTAGTATTAATAATGGTTAGTTTTTATTTCAAAACGAATCGAATAGATTAGAGTCCTAAATTTTCGACTTACGAGGGATCTACCCGAGATATCAAAAAGCTTTTGAGCCGAAATTTTGCCCACAAGTTAGTGTTTGCCTGAGATATGGACTATTTATTGTATTTGTCCTATAAGGCCCTATCTGTGCGGTAAAACCGCAGTTTCGAATTTAGGCCTGAAACTTTGTCCACACTAAGACCTCAATCAGAAAAGCTTGCTTACAAAGTTTCTGAAGTTTCTCAAACACTGTTGTATCTTGGAGATAATTTGTCTAAAATTTCTGAAACTTTTTAAGCAAGCTTATCTAATTGAGGTCTTAGTATGGACAAAATTTCAGACCTAAATTCAAAACTTGGGCACATATCCTTTTAGGCTTTTTCTAGTCTATGTATCCCCAACTTGAGGGTAAAACTTCAGCTCAAAAGCTTTTTGATGCTTCGGGTAGTTCCCTCGTTAGTTATTGAATATTTTCTTTCATAGGTATGCCGGCAATTATTCTTCTCTGTCGTGGATTATTCGGTAAAAATGTTTGGACATTAAATTTTCGTCATAATCCTATAAATAATTCAATTGTACAACGAAATAAAGTATTTATTTGATTTCATCAATTAGATAGCAAAAAAAAGTCCTTTTATATTTATTAGTCACATGAACGAACTTTAAACGAAAGTGATAAGAGTACGTCATCATCGGTAACGAATTCATCTAATGATCCAAAAGAAAAACATCATCTATCACATAGTACACGAAATGAACGAGCAAAAAGGTAAATATTTCAATAGATAAAATCTATTTTGAGAAATAAACCTAAAAAAACAAAATTCTAGCGATTCTTCTCGACATAGCAGGTTGGTAATTAATTGCCATACTAACCTAACAAATTTCTCTATCTAATATACGTTAAAACCTATTTTATATAATTCCTTTCAGTTTCTATCACCCACCGTAAGTAAAATATTAACAAAAAAAAAAAAAATAAATAAATACTAACTGCTTTATTTGTTGTACGGGTCTCTGCCTTGCATTCTAAACTACTTTTAACGGAAAAATCTCTATATATTAAAATTAAATTTTCTATTAATAAAAATTTATATATAATTTTTAGTGAATTAAGTATTCCAACATTAAATTCAATTGTTAAACGTGATGAAGAAAAATTAAATCTATTTCGAACATTAAAAACTAAACAAATTACAATTGAAGAAAAAGCTATACAACGTGCTCATATAATTGATGAAAAACCTATACCAGAATGCAAACCACCAGAGTATAATCTTTCCTTATTAAAATCTCTCATAAACTAAAAAATTCTTTTAGATGTCAAAAACATTTCGAAGGTATTCGTTTATTTTTATCACATTATGGTTATTGTTCATTAGATTCAATGAATCATTTATTGAATGGAAAACAATGGGTAAAAAAAACAACGGCAAATTTCAATTAAATTTTACATCTATTTTTCTTTTTAGAATCAATCAAATACACTTGATCAACTTCAGCCAAGAATTAAATTACTTGATTCAAATATTCCAACATTTATGGATGATATTAAAATACTTGATAAAATTTCACCTACACTTTATTGTACAGGACAAATATTTTATTTAAAACGAGATCAAAATTCAATTAATGAATCATTTTTAAATACAGTATAATAGATTTTCGTTTTCTCAGTAGAATATTTTATTAAATTTCGATTATAGAAAACACCGGAACAATTAAATCCAGCTTTTTTAACAATGATATCACAATTTGGTTCGGTTGTTGAAATTAAACGACATTGTGGTTGGACAGGAAATGTTGAAACAAGTTGGAAAACAGTTTCTGATGCTCAATCAAATCAAGGACCAAATTCAAAAATATTACACGAGATCGATGGCGATGATAGTATTCTATATTGGGTAGATTTAACAACTGAAATGGCTTTTTATTTACCTCATCAATTCTCTGGTTAGTGATTTCCTTTTTTTTTGTCTGCCTAAATTAACTTATATATTTATAGCTGATAGTCATGGTTCTGAAATGCGTATATTAATTGTTTGGCTTGAACAATTTCATGATGATCTTGATTCAATCTTACCTGGTTTGTTTATCTATAAAATAATTCTCCTTGCTATTCTTATCATTATTATAGTTGCAGAACAACAATCGAAAAGTCGTGATATATCTATAATTGGTATTCATCCATTAAAAAATCATCTATTACGTATATCACTTAATTCAAATGCCCAACGGTAAACCTTTGAATATTGTTGAATATTCTATTATGTAATTCTTATTTAGAATGCAATCAGCATGTGCTAGTATTCCATTGATTGATGGTATGGTTATACCATTACATATATTACCGTTTTTTCTTCGACAAGCTGTACATAATTTAAGTCGTCGAAAACGATTAGAAGATAGTCAAATGTTTGTTTAATTTTATTCGAAAAATTTTTATATAATTTTGTTTTTAATTTAGCTCGCAAACTGCTTATTCAGTTCGTAAAAATAAAATAACAAGAATTATTGATAAATATCAAAATCGAATAAATAATAATCTTGATGAATTTTTTCAAAATATATTCTTTTCTTCTTCTTCGACAACAACAACAAAACAACAACAACAACCGATTGTCACTCATTCAACATCACGTCCGAATTCAATGATAGTTGTGCAATCGTAGAATGTCAGATGATTATCATGTATAAAACTCGGTGTGCGCATGTGTATTTTTGGGACAAATAACAGTGATTTGTGTGAATGCTTTTTGTTTTGTTGTTGACGTAATTTTTAGAAATTTTAATTTCAATTATTGTTTTCTTTTTTTTTTTGTTTTAAAATAAATACATTAATGATTACACAAAATGATGTAAACAAATCGAAATATGATGTTATCATATGAATTCAATTACCTTTTTCTTTGTAATCTATCTCATCTATATATATATAAAGTTCAAATGGTATCAAATTGAAAATGGCATCATCCATGAAAAGTTTCGTTTTTACTATTGATATATATCAATAAAAACAATGGTGTTTGGTTAGTTTGAAAATGTCAGTATGTGTTTGTGAGGAGGAGGAGGAGAAGGAAATTAAAGAGAATACAAAGGTTCTTTTTTTTGTGAAAAAAATAAAAGAGAAAGAGAGAAAAAAATGAAGCATTTTTATATTTATTGATCTTCCCTGCTGTGTTATTTTATTTGCCAATCAATTATTCTTCGTTCCGCAATTGAACACAAGTTCATCAAATGATAAAATGTAATAGATATATCTTACACGAATGAGATGCCCCGTTAATTTTATTTTTCATTATCTTCATGTGAGAAGATATACATGTATATATAGATCACGTATGTGTTAGTTGTATAGACATTGTGTTTTTTTTGGTATGTATTGAAATGTGGAAAGGTTTTTTAAAGTAAAGGAGAGAGCTCTTCTTGATAATTAGATCATATTTTATAGACAAATTGTCATGGGGATTGCTCTCTCCTTTCTTCCTTTCATATCATCGATGATTTAAGAATATCTATAATAATTATATATATCTTTTTTATATGTTTATAAGCTGTATAAGAAAGGAAGAACAATTCTATGATCAGCAGATGATATAAAGAACGCTGTCATGGAATTGCTCTCCTCTTTTGTCAGCGTATTCATTTTAGTGAAATTATCTCAATGAAAAATTAATTTCTTTTGTTCTTTTATTAAGGAACGATTCTAATATGAATTCTGATTTTTTTTTATAGTTAGGATGTGTTTTAGTACTGTTTATGAAAGCGAATATAAAGATAACAATTTGTATCAATATAACAATCAATAAAATTACTGTACAAATAAGAAATATCGGCAATACATTTATTGATGAGAATATAAAAGTTAATATCAAGATTGAAATAAGAATTAAATAACGAAAAAAAATACTTGTAACATTTATAAAAGTATATCAGTTATCATATTTCAAATTCTATCAAATGGATAGGATAATGCTTAAATATATATGTCATTTCTAATCTGATAAAACAATGTCATTAAAGAAAATAAAAATCTTTGTTGTATTTCAGTATATTAGATTGAAACTTTCAATGATCTTGTTTTAGGGAGTTATCTTTAGAATAAAAGTTGATGAATATTTTTTTATTGTATATATTTCATTTTCGAATACTGATAATATTTCTACATAAATATCTATGAATATGATAGGTACATATCAGCTCTTACACTTTAAAAAGAATTAGTGAACCTTTTTGTTTTGGAAGTAGAAATTTGTTTTAATATATTACAACTGTTTCAAGCTGACATAAGATACATGTAACATAAAACAGTTATTTTACTAAAATATGATAGACAGGATTCAAATGCATAAGGAACAGACAAACAAACTTTCTTCTTTATATATTAGATATCATCTTGCTCAAAATAACTATTAACATTTATTTCCTGATACATCTTTATTCAAACTGTAATCTTGCATTGCTGTACTCTAGGAGCTGTTATAGATATGTATTTTTTTCTGTTCTGTACTAAATCAGCGCACATATTCTTGCATTTTGATTTGCTTGATTGCTTTCTTTCAGCTGCAAAGCCAATACATTATTTCATGTTTTTGACGACGCAAAAGAAAAAACTTGTCATTAGTCTCGCACAAACGATAAGTCGGTCAAATTCGATTTCTCAGTTAACAGCGCATACATACCTAGGTAAATAAATGAGCGCAGGTAACTATTCGAAACACAAGGAGACTTTAGTTTTTCAATATTCAAATCATTTTTGTCATTCAATCTATATTTATTGTATTTATTATAATGAGTTCTACATGTACTAGCAAATTCTTTCCGATTATTTTCGTAATATAAGATAGAACTATAGGCAATGAAAAACAAATCTTCATAATCGATCAATTAAGAGATATCTTTTATTATAATTAATGATATTGTATTCCTTGTTTTATTTTATTTGCTTCGTTATTTTTTACATGATACAAAGACCTATCGGATCATCATTTTGTGAACGATTTAGTTACAAACACTTTTTATTCTAGAATATTTTCTCCGTATATTGATACTCATACCGACATGCCACGCTGTGCATATTTTTTATAGTATACAAAAATATTAAAGTTTGAAAATAAATATGTCTCTGCATGTCATATTCGTATTAAATATATACGCACATGTAGAATGTACAGGTAAAGAAAAGGTATCAAAATTATTGTCCTCCTTCGCATTACTCTAATTTTCTTTTAACTAGTAGGTCGCTCACATTTTACATTATATTTCCTGCACTAAATTAATAATTTCGATTCTTATTTAAACTTTTTAGAAATTTTATGTTGTATATTTTTTTGTGGTTGTTCCACGAATAGAGACGGATGAAAAAACTGATAGATGTCCGGATATGTTTTGACTGTCGTATACAGACAACATGACTCATAAACATAATAGGATAAACATACTGAATATTCGGTACTGATGAGAAAGGATCGTTCGAAGTTTTTTACTAGAGAAATATATCATGACCTATTACTATTTGCTTTAGTCAATGAATATGATCATTTTATGAATTTCGCGATGCAACCTACTAGAGTATGCGTTCTATAAGCTACCATCAACAATAAAACCTTGATAAAGTGATGATATTTTCTGTCTCATTATCATTTTCGAATTATAAATGAATGTCTTTAGTTGAGTTCATTTTGAATGTAGAAATATTTCTTGTGAATCAAAATTGTCATACCTTCGTCACTCATATAAGATAATAACTACTGATGACTAGAAGTATGCAGTCGAGAAGAAAGATCTTATAAAAAATCCTATATTTTTAAGCGATTCATTACAAATAAATCCTATAATATAGTTTTCTAGCAGCTAGGATCAAAAGGTCAAGAATGATAATCATCCTGAGTTGTTTTGCAGTAAAAATATTAGAAGATAGAAATGTTCAAAATCTCTTTTAGTACATAGTCAATAAGATTCAAATTTTTCGATACTATGACTTAAGTAAATTTATTATATTCAAAAATGACATTAATGATTATATTATTTTTGTTTTCTTCTTCTTTTTTAGTTTGTGTTATTATTCTTTAAAATTGTGGATTATATCGAAACGAAATGGCAGCAGAAGACAACAAATCAGAACGTGTCCAATATATTGAAAAAATGATGATGTGGGACTATAAGGGATCGTCGACCGTGTCTATAGAAGGCTTAACATTCACGGATGAAGATATGATCTTTGTGTCTAATGAATTGAAAAAACTCGACGTAAGAAAATAAACTTTTATTTTATTGACGACTATCACATGAGAAATTGTATTAATACATTAAATTTATATACAATTCTATATAAGATTCTACGATGAGAAGAGAAACTTTTTCTCTCCTAGTGACACAAAAATGCCTTATAAAAATATATTAGTTATTATTATTCTTATCTTATATGTAGAAATATTTCCAGTATTCACAACTTTTTAATAGAAATAAATATTTTTGGTAGATTTTCAATCATGATGATCTTTGATTTATATTAATAAATAAGATATATATAATGTTCTATGAGCAATTATTTATTATATTTGACTATTCTAATTTCGTTTGTCTTTTAACAAGAGATCTATTTCTTAATTATTTCCATTTTGATTATTATATAGGCACTCAAGAAATTCGTATTGTATTGCAATACAAACGAACCCGAAACACTTCGACATCTGGTTGATGGATTACAAAGTTG
>CAJNOI010000097.1:284110-355284 GCA_905250115.1 Adineta steineri
TTCCAACGAGAGAAAATAACGATGCATATTTGAAAGTGATTATAAAAAAGTGAATAGTAGCACGCAGTACTTTTCATTCATAACTCAAATCTGAACTTTAGCTATACCTTTAATAATATACTGTTTTCTGTTCTTAAGATTTTGTTAACTTACCTCGAGATTATATCTCATTGCACACAATCTGCGCCAGGTCTATAAATGCATCAGTCAACTATATAAATAATCCAGTGGCGGATCTAGCTATTCGGCGAACCGGTGATCGCCACCCCCTCGAAAATAGATACTTTGACAAATACTGAAAACAAGTAGGACAGTATAGGTTTCTCCCCCAAAAAAATAATACTACTTCCCACTTTTTTTTATGAACCACCACCCTCTCATGGAAATCCTGGGTCCGCTCCTGATTAAATAATCATAAATAGAATTCTCCTGTTCAACTCATCGTTATTTTTCACCTTGTTGAATTTGCCATGAATTTTCTTCTCCATGATCATACAATTTATGTAATTCTAAATCATCATTTGTTGGTAATAACTCAGAAAAATCATGCATTGGATAATTATGTATTAATTTACTATCAATAATTCGTACTTCACCCCATTTACGTATACCATGAAAAATATTTAAAACATAATTAATTAATTCATGCATTAATTGTTGAACTTCATCAATACTTGGATTTAGAACAATCATTGATGATTGTAATTCAACGTTAGTTAATATTAATGGATATTTTCTATTATCATTTCTATTTGCATTTGCATCAATAGTATCAAGAGGATATAATCGAAGTTTTTTTAATCGAGGTTTCATTTGTATTCTAATTACCAATAATTGGTGGATGATCTCTTTCAATATTTGGTGTATTTCGACATTGATTATAAATATTTTTTACTTTCTAAATAAATCAAAATTTTTTCCTTCAAATAAATTCTTTGTATTTATTTACTTCAAGTTCTTCTTTTTCATACCATTGAATAATATCAATTAAAAATTCGGTTGAATCAAAAAATGGTATATGTAAATTTTCATAACGTACAAGTAATTTAAATGCATTATAAGAATTATGTGATGGTGAATGAAGTATATGATGAAGATCTTTATGAAATATTTGATAAAGTTTTTGCTAGAAGAATGAAAATTAATTAAACAGAATTTTATTTTCGTATCTTTAATTACATCAATATCAGAAAGAATATCATTTAACTGATTATAGAATAAATCAAATTGTTGATTATCTGGATCGAATAGATCAAATTTTAATGTAAAAAAATCTGATTGAGTTTTATTATAAATTTGTGTAATTTGTTCAAGACCATCAATTCGTGATTGTGATAAAAGTGAATAAATTTCAAATGATTCGATTATTTCACGAAGCTAAGAAATAGAATTTATATTTTGAACAGCATATCAGAAAAAAACTAATTTTACTTTATTTAAACGTTGATTAAGAAAATGAAGTTTACCAAGTACATGACGTTCTGATAAATGTTCATGACTTTGATCAACATAATGATTTTCAATTTTTTCTTTCATTTTTAAAAATAATTTTTGACATGTTTCATATAAATTATTTATCTGATTAACACGTTTTAATAATTCTTGTGTATCAATTAATCGAATATCAATTGTATGATTATTAGTCAAATAATTTTTACAGCTTTTTACAATTTGATTATTTATCTAGGTTTAAAATTTTCTATAAAGAAAATAAAAATTAATTCAATACATACAGTAACAAGTAGACTAGCGATTTTTTCCGGTTTAGAATAAAATTCTGAACAAGAATGAATCAGGACTATAGTATTGAGTAGACTGTTAAGATTCTCTTGAATTTCATGCTAAAATAAATAGAATAATACAATCATTGTTTCTTTAATGAAGATTAATATTCTTAATAAATTATCGATAATTTACTTATGAAATATGGGCGAAATGTAACTTAATAGTTCCTTATAATTTTAATTGCGGATGTGAATGAGAATATAGAAAAGAAATCCACACCCTCACCCTCACCCAGGGGCAGATTTAGGATTTTGGAAGGGGGGGGGCGATTTTGGCTAAAAGCTATTTTGTGAGTCCAATCGAAGTAGTGTGAACCTATTTTTTCGTTCATTTTTGCTGTAAAAAATCAAAAAAAGTTTTTGGAAGGGGGCGATCAGTCCCCCTAAATGCGCCACTGTCCTCACCCACAACCACACCCTTCTCTTCTAGTAAGTGATACCAAAAAAACAAAATACATTTACCGGATTATTACAATATAGTGGTGCAATATATTTTGCTACGATCATTAAAAATTTATAATGATCACGTGCTTCATTTATACTTTGTGTTAATTTTTTATCAATTTCTCTCCATTCCTTAAAATAGCATATTTTAATGAAATTTTTTTTTATGAATTAATTTTTCTACAAACAAGTGAACGTGGACTAGCAGCAATATTTAGTAGATAAATAACTGCTCGATTATAAGGTAATCGAAGTTGATTCATAATATGATGTATTTGTATAATCTGTTTTCTCCAATATTTTATTTCATTTAATGGGCCTGAATTAGACATTATTTGTCGAACAGATATACTTTTTCGATAAAACTATAAAGAAAAAATAATTTATCCAAATAGAAGAAATATATTTCATATACATTATTAATCTCTTTTATCCATTCAAGAATTATTTCTTCTGACTGTTGAACTAATTCCGTATCTTGTGCAAAACGTAATAATGAATTCGGATGAATAATTTCTTGTGTATCGTGTCTTAAACGTATAGGAACATTTTGTAATTTTATACAATCAACAAATGATGTATGTATTGTTCGAAAAAAATCTGCATTTTGTTCCATTTGATAGATTAAGTTATATTTTATTCGATCAGTATTTTCATTGACTAAATTTAATCGATTCCATTCTTCAGCTTTTTTTATCGACGGTAAATAACTAAGTAAAGCAGTTTCGAGATTCACCATTAAGTCAAAATTTTGTTCATCAAAATTCATAGAAAAAATAACTAATTCCTATAGAATACAAAAAAAAAATAGATCGGTGTTCAGTTCAGGTGGAAAGCATAGAGACAGTAATCATGTTATCAATGAAAAAATATTTCGAATCTATATAATTAACTATAGGCAACTCATTTTTGTCATACATACATTTTTAAAATTTTTATCTGTTAATTTTATTGTATTTGGTTTAATAAAAAGTACACCACCATCATCAAATGGTTTATCTATTCCTATCTAATATTATATTTTATATAAAACTATAAGAATGGATAAATATTTATGACATACTTTAATACAAGTTTCTTCAGTTTTAGTTGATCGATTCAGATGTGATAAAACTAGAAGATAAAATCTATTTTCTAATTTATATCAAAGATAGTTACCTATATTCGATCCTTTACTAAGACGATTTCGTTCTTGAAGATCACAGAAAAATATTGGTAAAATATGAGTATCTGGATCATTAAAAAAACGTTGAATAAGATTCCACTATAAAGAAATAAAATGAAATTATTCAAAGATTTTCTCAAACATACATTTTGTGTTTCTTGACAATATTCAGCAATTAAATTCGATTGAGAATTAAAAAAAAATGCTAGAATCTCAAAAAGAAATGTATGAATATTATTAATTGTTTCATTTGTAAAAATATCATCATTTGGATTATCTTTTTCTATGCGTATTTCTTCAGCAATAACTGATTCAATAGTTGTCTGTTGTTCATTAATTGGTTCTACAAGAACATTACTAGTTTCTGTTTCCAACTGTATAATACCTTCAGTATTAGCCATTAATAATTGTAAAGTATTATATAATAAAAAGCGCGTTTTTTTGCTTAATAACGAAGAAATTATATAACTTTAATTTTGTTCGATGGTCTTTAGAAATCTGTTTTTCGCTGTGCATAATCGCGTCATCTATTCGATTCTTATTTTGATAACTCACACACCAATCAAACGATCAATTACTTATGATAATGAAACCTTGATTTTGTTCGATAATCTTGATAAATTTGTTTTTGTTATGCATGAATGCGACTTTTGCTTTCATATCTCACACCAATCAAACGATCAATTATGTCTATTCTTTAGAAATGGGCGTGAGTAAGCACATGTTAGCTATTCTCACAGGTTCTTTAAAACTAAAAGCGACTCTTTTGATTTAGTGTATTTTCTATGATATTATTTTTAGATGGTGAATGAAATGCTTAAGAAAGTTTGTTCAGGATTACCATTAAATCCTTTACCACCAGCAAAAAAACCTCGTAATACCAATGTACCACATGCACCAGATAGAAAACCATCGCTTACTAATGAAGAACGAAAGGTTATTTATTTAATTTTCATTAAAATTTTTGTCTTTTTAAATTATTCGATTTCAGTTAGCAATTAAAAATGCACTTCGATATTTTCCTTCGAATATTCAACCGCAATTAATTGATGAATTTCAATATGAAATGGATACCTATGGTCATATATATATGTATCGATTTCAACCGGATATTGAAATGCGTGCATATCCCATTGATGAATATCCATGTAACTGTAAAGCAGCTGCAGGCATTATGTTAATGATCATGAATAATTTGGATAGAAAAATTGCTCAATTCCCTGATGAATTAGTAACCTATGGTGGAAATGGACAAGTTTTTGGTAACTGGGCTCAAGTAAAAATAGATAATATGGATGATTGAAAGATTTTAAGTTTATGAAATATTTTAGTTCTGTTTGGTTATGAATTATTTGAGTATAATGACAGATGAACAAGTTCTTGTTATGTACTCGGGACATCCATTAGGTTTATTTCCAACTAGAACTGAATTTTCACCACGTGTAGTAATTACAAATGGTTTGGTATGTTCAATAAGTTCTAGATCGAATTTCAATAATTATTTTAACAATTAAGGTAATTCCAAATTATTCATCCACGGATGATTATGAACGTATGTTTGCACTTGGTTGTACAATGTAAGTTTCAAAGAATTGATGTCAAGATAAAGAGATAAAAAAATGATGTGTAGGTATGGTCAGATGACAGCTGGATCATATTGTTATATTGGTCCACAGGGAATTGTACATGGAACATTTGTATGTAATAATAACGAGGAGGTGTTGGGACGTACTTAATATATTGATTAATGGGAAATGGGATAACATAATTAAAATCAATACGTATGATTTATCATTTAATAGTACTTCTTGAAATCTTGTAATGATATATAATTATTTTGTAAATAATCAGCATGTATTAATAAGCTTAGAAGCTAAATTTTGGTTTACAATCTTAAGAATCTTGTTTTTTTTCTTCGTAATAGATTACAATCATGAATGCAGGTCGAAAGAGATTTGGTACAAATGATTTACGTGGAAGAGTATTTCTTTCATCTGGTAAATAACAACGAAAAAATGAATTTATTTCTATTCAATGAAATTTTTAGGTATGGGTGGAATGTCTGGTGCTCAACCAAAAGCATGTCAACTTCTTGGTTGTATTGGTGTTGTTGCAGAAGTAAGTGAAGAAGCTGCAAAAAAACGACATGATCAAGGCTGGTGTCAAGAGTTAATATATGATTTAAGTGAATTGATTGAACGTATTCGAGAATGTCGAACAAAGAAATTGGCAACTTCTATTGGTTATGTTGGAAATGTCGTTGATGTTTGGTTAGAATAGTTGTTTTCTGAATATAAACTTATATATGTTCAAATTGATCTTCTTATAGGGAACGTTTAGCAACTGAAAAAGAAACACTTATAGATCTTGGTTCTGATCAAACATCATGTCATAATCCATATCATGGAGGATATTATCCAGTTCAAGTAAAATCTTTTTTTCTTATATTTCAATATAATGTTTTTTTGATTATATTAGTTGTCATATGATGAATCTCGAAAATGTATGAAGAGTGATCCAGAAAAATTTAAAGAACTTGTACATGAAAGGTTATTCTATATAATTAGCTTATATAATATTTTAATGTTCTATTTTTTTGTTCTTCAGTCTTAAACGACAAGTGGCAGCAATTGATAAATTACATGAACGTGGCATGTATTTTTTTGATTATGGTAATGCATTTTTACTAACAGCAAAACGAGCAGGTAAGAAATAATATGTTCGAATTTTTCTAATGAAAATATTTCTCCTTTTAAGGTGCTCCTGTTGGCGGTACTGATGAGAAACGTTGTATACGTTTTAAATATCCATCATATGTTCAAGATATAATGGGTGATATATTTTCTCTTGGTTTTGGACCATTTAGGTTTGTATGAATTCATTTTTCTTCTTCTTTTGTATATATTTTTTATTTAGATGGGTATGTGCATCTGGTTTAGAAAATGATTTACAACAAACAGATAGAATTGCTCAAGATTGCATTGAAAAACTTATGGCAAAAGAAAATAGTATGTATTGGATAAATGCGTTCTTTTTTTTCTTTGGAAATTTTTGATTTCATAGCTCCAAATAATGTTCTTGAACAATATGACAGTAATTTAAAATGGATACGAGGAGCTGAAGATGCCAAATTAGTTGTTGGTTCACAAGCACGAATTTTGTATTCTGATCAAACCGGTAGAGTTAATATTGGTTTAGCATTTAATGAAGCTGTACGATCAGGTCGATTAAAAGGACCAGTTATTTTATCAAGAGATCATCATGATGTATCAGGAACAGATTCACCTTTTCGTGAAACAGCAAATATTGAAGATGGTTCTGCATTTTGTGCAGGTTAGAGAATAAAAGAAATTATTTTTTTTTACTTCAAATTTTCATAGATATGTCTGTACAAAATGTTATTGGTGATTCTTTTCGTGGTGCAACATGGGTATCATTACATAATGGTGGTGGTGTCGGTTTTGGAGAAGTAATGAATGGTAAGAGAATTTTTATTTTCTCAGACTTCAGTCCATTTTTTTATTAAGGTGGTTTCGGTATGTTTCTTGATGGTAGTGCAAAAGCTGATGAGAACATTCGACAAATGTTATATTGGGATGTAATCAATGGTGTTAGTCGTCGATCATGGTCAGGCAATAAAAATGCACGTCAAACAGTAGAACGAGCAATGGATAAAGAATCGAAACTTAAAGTTACATTACCCAATGAATTAGCTGAGGAATGTATTCAAAAATTATCTGCGTGATAAAAAAAAGAGACAATATCTATTTTGATTACTAACCATTTATTGTTATTACTAACTCCAGTTTTTTTCATAACATAAATATATACTAACTGAATTACTTACAAGTTATTAGGTAGTAAATTTCAGTATTTTCTGATAGCTTACATATGAAGAAAACAGATGATCTCGACTTATTTTTCTGTTGAATCAACAACAAAATATATACACAAGGACACATCTTTGTTTTCGTTAGTCTTTATTTTGACCAGAGTGTAACGATTGATTTCAATAAGAACCATCTTTTTGGTTCGTTAATTATATAAAGCCAAACAGTCAAAATAATAATTGTTTATTTAATCCATCGACTACATAAAAACATCGCAACATCTGGAAATAACTCATGTAGTTAATACTATTTTAGGACATGTGGTTTGATCAACCATTAAATATTATATATATTAAATCTTCTAATATAATCGAACGCTGATAACATTTTCAATCCTACGATGATATTTAATTTGTTTTTCGAATTATAACTGGATGCATAATCAATAAGGTTTCAATATAGAAAAAGAGGAGTGACAATAGACAAAGGTTATAAGTAAAGTTCATCATACTTGAAAAAAACAAGATGATGTATCTGGTATTTATCATAAATATTATTCTATTGAATAAAAATTAATAAAGTCGATTTTCTTTTTGTCATGTATGATAATCGATTCTCATAAAATATGTGATCAATACTTTGAACATACATTGAACAGAAAATGTCCGCCTTAGATCTTTATTTATAATTTATAATTTATTCTCTCTTTTTTTCCAACATATATATGTTATATAGATTGTCTATCATTTGTGAAAATTTTTAAACAGTATTCAGATCGATACTTATCCTTATTTCTTAACACACACACATAAAAAATAATAATTCATAATGTTTCATCTATCATTAATTTTCTTACCATTCCTATTGACAATTATAACAATGACAATGGCTAATCCATGTCCATGTGAACTGATCGTTAATGAATCTTCATCGAATAATCCTTCAAATTCTATAACAGATTCAACAACAAATCAATTCAGTGATGATGAAATTCTTGAAGATTATCTTGATCGTTTATCAGATGCATTTCCATTCGAAACATCATCGGATGTCTCATCATTATATCCAGTACTTCATCAAACAAAAAATTTCGATGCAAATCGTAAACGTTCTAAACGACCAAGTTGGGCAGCTGTTGGAAAACGAGCAACTTCTCTTAACAGTAAACGACCATCATGGGCTCAAGTTGGTTAAACAAAAAACGAAACAAAACAAAAAATGACTAATAAATTGTTCAATATTCTTTTGAAAAAATAAAAAAATAGAAAATATTAAAATGAAATTAATGAAAATTTCAATTCTCTTTTTATTTAGATTTTCTAAAGTATATGATCCAAAAGTAATTTTTTTTCTAAATTTCAAAAAAAAAGAAACGATTTCATTTCGCTTTCAATTTTTTTTTTCAATGAACAATAAGAATAACACTTTATTAGTTATTTCATTTTACTAACGTAAAGTAAATATACTACTCATAGTATGAAAGCATACAAAGTGTGTATTTGCCTTGAATTGATAGTGCTCTTTATTAATAAAGCCCTCAATTTATAATCGAACTTATACATAAATCATTATTTTCTCTTATACAGTCCATTTTTTTGTCCAACATCAATCAGTCAATTTGTCGTTGAGTATATGTGAAAAGGAAAAAAAAGGAGTCATCAATCTGTATATGTTTCTGTGTCAAATAAGCAAAGTAAGATTAACACAAAGAATAGGTGGTAATTTTAGCAAGGACGATCGAATCAATATAAAAAAAAAACTTCCCATAGAAAAGAAAAAAAAGAAAGAAGGACAGCAAATATAGACATACCAAATAACAACAGCAAGTTTCTTTGACATTATTATTTTGATCTTAACATATACATCAAAAAAAAAAGAAAAGAAATCTGATCACTTGTATTTCTCCTCCTACTCATTGATCGACGTCAATGATTGACAAACATGTATCATATCAAGTGATCAAAAGAATCAATTCTGTTTATATCAAACACTAATAGGAGACACAAAAAAAAAAATCTAGTACACAACACACATTTTTTTGACTGTTCATATATATAGATATTTTATTGTCGTCTATTTTTCTTCTTAAGTACATCAGTTGATTTACCATAAGTTGCAATAACTGTATCTTGAACTTCACATTCACCAAAAAGTATATGAAAATATCCGTTCTCACCCCAGCCAGTACCCCATGAATTAGCTGCAATCCAATAACTTTCTTCTTTGTGTGTATTTCGATTAACCTGTGTACCCCAACCAAGTAAACGAATTGAATGATAACCGAACAAATTAGCATAACGAGGATTTTGATTTGCATAACTTGCACCACCACAACGATAAACACCTGAGCTATATAAGAAAAAGTCTGGTGTAACACGCATTGTTGCTTGTACAGGACCACGAAAATGTATTTCATATTTAACTGAGCTTGCGTCTTTACGAATACGATAAGCAGGGCCAAAATTAAAATGCTCACCTCGAGCACGTGATGGACAATTCAAATTTGTTATCTTACGATGTTGGGCAATATTTTGTAAATCTTCATTAGATAAACGGAGTTTACATTCAGTTATATTACCTGTTGTACCACTTTCATATGGATAGCAATTTTCTGTAACAACACCACGATCTTTTATAAAACCCCATGCATAAGTGACACGACCACCTTCACAACCATCTTTAGCTTCTGGATCTGTACATGAAAGAATATTCTGTACACTTAAAGGTTCATTTGGTAGTTTTATATTTTGCACAAGTGATAAACGATCAGCAGCAACATCAACAGTTGATAATGCCCATGATATACCACATTTACCTTGATCGCGAATACCACGTATTTTACCAGCATATGATGGATTTGTACGAACGTCATATGCATTAACTTCCTCCATACGATGATATTCATTTGGATCATCAGGTGCATTATCAACCATATGACGTAAACTTGGATCTGGTAATGTACCAAGATAAATTTTTAATGCATCTTTTACTTTAACACCATTAAATTTAGGATATTGTTTAACCTCAAAACCGAGATATGGTTGTTGTGTTTTATAATCTGATATAAGTACATCACTATTTATACATAAATCTTCGTCACATGATAATTTTGTTTCAAAACCAAGTGTTTGACAACGACATAAATTACAATCACGTAAAAATGAATCACCTAATGCATATTGTCTATTTGTAAATGAATCATAACATGTACCACTTGGTTTAGGTGCTAATGTTGTTGCTGTTATATTAATTCCTTGACATACTTGATCATGATCAGGACAACAATCATGATTATCAATACCACGAAAACAAAAATTATCGCAATAACACCGAGAATCATAATAAGGCATAAAACAATCATCATCTCGACTAGCACAACATTGAGGATTTGGACGAATTTTACAATATGGTTTGACTTCTTCCCAATCAGCATAACGACAATCAATTTGACTTAATAATAAGATAAAAATATTTATCAATAAAAATAACCTTGCCATCATTGAACTAGAAATGAAAGATGTTGTTGTTTAATACGATTGAAGAATACTCTGTAAGTCACCGTTACCAACACTGTAATGAGAAAAAGAAAACAACAATGACAATTTGTATGAGAACGAGAGACTGGGAGAGAAAACTAGAAAAATAAAAAAAAAAGAAGAAATACCTACGAAGATAGAGGGAAAGAAGAGAGAGAGAGGGAGAGAGAGAGAATATACAAAAAAAAACTGCTATCGCTAGTGATCGTTTTTTTGCGTGTGTCTGTATGTACTTCCGACAAAGCAATGTATATATGTGTTTCAATACCGACTCTAAAATTAATCTCCTTTTAAAAAAAAAGAAAAACATATCAAATAGAAGGACGATATTTTGATTGTGTGAAATGTAAATGAAAATACATCTGTCAAAAAAGTTTTATAATTATATAGAAAATCTTTTAAATATATTTTTAGACTATCTTATTTCACTTTTGATTAACATAAGAACAGATTATGACAACTATACTTTTAAATGTATATTAAGCAGCGTACAAAATTCGATTAACCGCAAGCAAGCACAAAAATCTTTATGTATATATAATATATATATATATATGCAGGTGTTTCATTCTTTTTCTTCCTTCTTAAGCATCGATTAATTATCAACAACAACCATCGACATTTCTTTTACTTCACTGTTTTCTCACATATCAACACATGAAAAAAAACACATCGTTTTCTTTTTTTATATATGAAAATAATATGTTGACGTTTATTTCAATTAATATACTCCTATATACACAGGATACATTACAAAATGACGACAAAATAAAAGATCGTCAGGATATGATTTACATCTTGTTGTGCTTGTACGCGCGTTGTTATTATGATGATTATATGCAATTCTAGAAGATGCATGAAGGAGAAAAGATTCAAGCAAAATGCATATATATATATTGTTGTATTGCAATAAACATACGTATTTGTTATTAATATGTAACAAGTTCTTTCAATCGAAATGTCATTAACTAATAAATAAAAAACAATAATATATTTCTTTTTTTTTTGTTACAATGTATATGTTAACAAGAAGATAAGTATCTTTGAAATGCATTCTTTCATTTTCATATATAAGAAAGATATTTTTCTGCTATGATTAATCACATGAAAGACAAGGTTAAGTTTGTCATTTATCAATAAGCTTAGATTTTAATCGACATATGTGTTACCTTGGTAAGGTGAAAAATTTTGTTCGATGGAATCGATAAATATTGATAGATTGTCTATTTCTTCCAGTCGAGAATATATTCTATTGTTTATGTAATAATTCACTGATGATACATAATAAACGTCTCATGATTAAATC
This sequence comes from Adineta steineri, assembly GCA_905250115.1. Taxonomy (NCBI): domain Eukaryota; kingdom Metazoa; phylum Rotifera; class Eurotatoria; order Adinetida; family Adinetidae; genus Adineta; species Adineta steineri. The sequence goes on from CAJNOI010000097.1 coordinate 296,176, forward strand.
GATACTCTCGATGCAAATGAAGATCAGATGGGTTTTTTTCTGTCTAGCGATAAAATGTTGACGAAAGCTTTAAGGGGAGAAGACCTTAACAATATCGATAATCTCAGTGATACATACAAAACATATGGAGAATAGACAGATGATTTTTTTTGCTCACAAAAAGATTAAGCATTAATTAATAAAATATTACCCCCGTCAGAATTTCAACACTTCACCAGCCATAATATTTGTCAATTAATAATAAAGATATCAATATAATCTAAGCATATTCTCATTTTCTCAGTGGTGATATCAAGGTTAACAATGTGATAAAATGATTGAATGACAATCTTCAGAGAAAATACTTATAACAGCTGTTAAATACAAGGTGACAAGAAAAAAGAAAAGATCAATGTCTATCATTCATTTATTTTTCAATAAGTTCAATTTTTTGTTCAATTAAATTTTTTTAAATCATTTTTATTATCAACAATACTATAAGTACCAATTATAGATTAATAACATATGAGTGTACATCTTAAAAATCTTCAAATTTAATTAATTCTTTTTTTTGAATCGATATGATGTCATTTATTTAATACGTTCAAAATCGATATCAATGATGCATGTTTACGGAATTAAGCAGTTTTGTTAACAGTAACGCATAGCAATGCATGACTAAAACTATTAAGATAATAATCTTGAGGTATATTAAATTTAATTATGCGGTTATGAAATAAATTCACGTGAGTTTTCTAAGAAAATAAGAGTCAAGTCGTTCTATGCTACGGAGTCATATTTACTTGTTGATCGCTACGTTCATAGTAGAAATGTTTTGGTGTAATACGGAAGTGGTTTTTACCATTTATTTTTAGAAAGTTTTTTTTCTTTGTCTAAGTGAAGCCCTCGAGCTAACGTAAACGACATACACTTTATTTTATCGGCTGTTTTTCTCAATCATTGTCGATTGATTTCATATTTTTTTTTATTTTACTTAATGTATTCCGAACGTTTTAGCCCTAAAGAATGAATGTTCGAAGGAAATAACACAAATACATCTCATATCGCCGTAAAAAATAGTTTTCTTGTTTATATAAAATTTTGTTTTCAATAACAATAATTTGTTTTCAATGAAATCGTTTCGATAAATTCCTATTGTTTTCCGTTTAAATAAATATAAATCAATTTTTAATAGTATGAACATAACAATAAAAATCTAATGTGACTGTTAAAAATTCTAATTACGCTACTAAAACTATATTAATACAAGTTTAATATATCAGAAAGGAACGACAATACACTTTATAAATAGAAAATCCTTGAACTCAGTCCTTTTTTTTTCTTACACACATTCACAAAAGCCAGTAGGTTATTTATTAAGTGATACTTATATAAACCAATATAGTTTGTTTAAACATTCATTTTTTATTCTTAAAATATGCTTAAAGAACAAATCCCAAGAACCCATGTTTATATATAAATATATTCGGTGGTTTTTTTAAAAGAAAAGAAAAAAAAACAATGTTCATTACGATTCATGCGCATCATTTGCAAGTGCTGTCAATGACATATTTTCTTTTGCATTTAAACCTAATTTTTTGATAAATTCAATTTTTTCATTTGATAATTGTGTTGATGATGTTCCTGTTGTTGATTGTTGAATAACATATTCTAAATAGAATTTAATTTTGTTTTTAAAATAAGATTTTCTTTTTTAATGAAAATTAACTAACCTTGCATTTCTTGTAATCGTTGATTGATGTTATTTGGAAGGCTTTTTGATAGATATTTAATTAATGATGGTACAGCTTTACCTGGTGCATGAACAAATCGACCAGCATGAATACCGTAAAATAGAAGAGTTATTGCTAAATGAAGAATCATTGCAGGATCTTGTTCATCAGTTAATTTAGCTTTAAGTTTTTCTCGAATATCTAATGTTAAATCTCTGAAACGGAAGGAAAAATATTTCATTTGAAATAGAAAATTAAATACATACTTTTCATTTTTTTTCGTTGGACGTTTTAATGATAATTGAAGTAATTCATTTGCAGCATCTTCAAGTCGACTTAATGTAGTTTCAACATTCTTTTATAATTACAATGAATATAGATAATTAAAGAAAAAATAGTTTTTACTTTGCCATTTAATGATTCGTTAACTTTTGATAGATGACTTCGATTTGGTTCGGACATTTTTTGAATAATTTTATTTCGCTCCTATAAATAAAACCATTATTCTCTCGTAAAGTATAAAGAGTATCGAATTTTTTTTTATAGATCATGGAAGAATTTTCAGAGGAATGTCACAGATCAGAATCATCACCTTGTCAATATATTAGTTATATTCTCTTTCTCGTAGAGAAGAGTCCAGTAAACATAAATTGTCTGATTGCTTGCTTGTATGTCCGCAGGGTCAAAAAAACATCGAAAATCAATTTTCTGGAAAAGACATTTCTAGAGGTATTTCGATGCGAGGAGTTCGAATATGAGGTCTGTTGGGTGATCATGATGAAGGGGGAGGGAGTAAAGAGGGTGCCTAGGTCAAAAAAACACCGAAAACCTATTTCCCACGGTTTTCAATTGTTTTTCCACTAAATGTGCAGAGGATGCATTACCATGAGAAAGAGCTAAGCGAGTCTTCGGACGAGCGCTACTTGTTACTTTAAACGTTCTATGTTAAACACGAAAAAAGAAAATAGTGAGAGAAATTTCTATCAATCTTAAATAGAGAAAATATCTCACTTATTCATTTATATGACACTATAATAATGGTAGTATGTTTTTTATATTCATATTAATTATTCTTACCTCAATACTTAATTGTCCTGTTTTTGAACTTGCTGATGTATCAAGTTCTCTTATGATATTATCGCACATATCAGCACAAAGTGAACGAATTAAATGTCGTTGTAATGTTTCAGCTGAATTAAATATTCCAAAAAAATTAATAAGAAAATTAAAAAAAACTTACCAAGAGCTGTTTCATTTTCTGTAGTTAAGTGTTCAATTGCACGTGAAAATATACAAATATTTCCATGTAATTGTTTGATAGATTCTTGTACATTTTTTATTTCACTCTTACGTGTTGTATCATTACTTGTTTCATTATCTTTTAATACAAAACTTTCTTTTACACGTTGAACAAATAAATCAAGATATTGTCGACTTTTTATACTAGATTAGAAAGAGATGAATAATATTTCGAATTTAATTGAATAATTACTTATAAAGATTATCAGTTAATAAATCAATTATTTCATCAGGTACTTCTTCATTAATCGATCGAATTTGAGATTTAATTTCATCTTTACTTACAAATGGAATTGTTTCTTGATTAGAATTACTTTCTTCAACAACTTTCGATGCACCTTTTCGTTTACCAGCTGCAGCAGCAGGTTTTTTCGCAGTCGCACCTTTTGATGATGCACTAGCTAATGCAATATTACCTTGAAGAACAGCTGCATACATCTGTGGAGTACATTGCGCTGATTCCTAGAAAAAACAATCCATCATTATTATCTAGATGATTGACAAATTAATATTTATTCTTACTTTTTCTGCATATTCTTGACAAATATCATTTAATTTCTTATCAATTTTATCTTGTAATTCTTTTGCAAGAATAAATGTATTTGAAATAAGTTCACCACCTGATGATTTAATTAATTCTTTGAGAGATAATTCTGTTTTAAATAATTTTTCAATATCATTTTCATTAAAACTATTTGGCATTAATGTTGTTATATCAACATATTCATTTGTAACTAAACCTTGTTCAATATTCATTTCTAATTGTGGTAAAAATTTTAATAAATCAATACAACCAGATATTAAAAAAAGTATTTGTTTTCGATCTTTTAATACTAATTTTGTTTGTCCTTCAGGATCATTGACACCAAGATTTCGTACAAGTGAATATTCAATATAACCATTTTGAGTAAAAAATGATTCAATATATTTTGCTTGAGCATCTGTATATACTTTTGGATAAAAAATAGAATTTTCTTTTGTCGTTCCGAGAAGATTTCCATTAATTCGATTATCACGAATTAAATTAACAATAAGACCTATGAACAAAAAAAATAAAACTTAATATATAAGCAAGTAACGCTCGTCCGAGGACTCGCTAGCTCTTTCTCGTGAAAATGCATCGTCTTCACATCTACTGGAAAAATAATTGAAAATCGTGAAAAATCCGTTTTTGATGTTTTTTTGACCTCAAATTCGAAGTCCCCGCATCTAAATACTTCTAGAAATGTCTTTTCCGGAAAATTGGTCTTCGATGTTTTTTTGACCCTGCGGACACACAAGCAAACAAGTTATGTTTACTGGACTCTTCTCTACGGGAAAGAGAATATTTAGTCTATATTACTTTGAATAAGATTTTCATTGACACGTGTTGTTTTAATTATTTCATTAACACGTACAGGTAAAAATGCTGCTTGAAGACAGCCAATAAGAATATTTTGTTGTAAACGTACATAATTTTCTGTATATAAAGTGCCCGATTCAAATTTAATACCATTTGATGTTGAACCAATAATACGATTTGTAACTATTGAATTTAAATATTCTGTTGGTAAATCAAATTGACGAATTAATTCACTAAATGGTATAAGTCCACGTTCAACTAACATATCATTTATTTCTTCAACTAAACGATTCGTATAATCACTTGAATAAAAATAGAAAAAATTACATATTTAGTTTTCGTTATATAACTTACGCAGATATAAATTGTCCCAAAGTAAATTGTAATGTTGGATCTTCTTTACAAACATCACCAATTTTACCTTCGATATAAGTTAAATCAATTCGAAGATGTTGAGCCAAATCAACAATATTAATACGACCTGAACAGAAAATAAATAGATAAATATCGTCTTTTTTAATCTGATAGAAATTTAGAATCTATTTATTCAAAACTAAATCATGTTATTTTACATCTGTCAAGTGTAGAAATATTTGTTGTTTTTATAAAGTATAACTATAAGGCATATGTTAAAGTGACTCACCTCCATTTGCGTAAATTTCATCGAGAATTTCTCGAATTAATCGCTGTTCAGTAATAATATCTTTTCCATCGGTTGTATAGATTACATTTAATAAACCTTCTTTAACTAAAAGGCCAATTAATTCAACACAATTTCGTTCAGATAATCTAAATAAATCAGTAAATATAATTAAGTAATTGTATACGTTTACACATACTTATTAGCTGTTTCTGTTAATTGTAAATTAAGAAAATCAGCACGTAAATTACGAATTTCATCCCATGTGACATCAGCCATTGTTGATTATTTATATGTTAAAAAATAGTAATACTAATAATAGTTATGCGTAAGATCAACACTATCACATAGCCATCTTTTAACTAACCAATCATCTGTTTTTATCGAAGAAAATAAAAGACAGAGAGCGCTCTAGTTTTTCAACACGTCATCTATTTAGTTTTCTTTATATTTTACATAGTCATTTATTAGCATTTAATAATATTTGTTTTATTTTAATCTATCAGGGAAACCATTAAATGAGAAAACTAATTCGCATTAAAATTTTTAGATAAGAAATAAAATCAAAATTTCGATATCAATATTTTTTGTAATGAAACTTATTTTTCGTTCAAATAAAACTGTAAGACTAAAGATAATTATGTTTATAAAATATATAGGCTTGATATTCTCACTGATGATTTGATTGTTAGTCATAATCGATTCAGGTTAAATAGATTAGATAAATAATTCGTTAGAAATATATTTTGGTAGTCACTATACAAGTGAATCTATGAACAGAGTCAAGTTTATTTTTTGTTGGTATGGTTCTTTGCATGTATCCTATCCAGTAATTATCAATACATGAATCGGATTCATGTTATAAATAATCACCTTTTGACGTTATTGAACAAGGCAGATATGTTAGAAAATATATTAGAAGTTTAAACGATGTGTGATATCAATTATAACAGACTATGGATGTTGACATAATTATCTTCTTTTTGAAGGTTGTTCTGGGAGATGTGAATCTGGATGATAATGATCAGAAATATACTTCGAAATTGTTTTGTTTCATATTTTGAGATGCTGAATAAAAGATGATTACTCATAGCTTAAACATATTTATACTCACATTCACATCTCTTTACAAATTCATTAGAAATTTTTTTTCTCCTAGTCTATTTTACTTTTATATGTATTTCTTACGCATAAACTGATTGTAGGAAGAAGAAAAAGAAACACATATTTTACAAAAGGAAAAATTGAAAATATACAATTCTGAGATAATAAGATTGACTAATATTAGTTTAGAAAATGATATTCCATACACACGCACACACACAACTTTTATATAAAAAAAGAAAATTTTGGATCAATCACACAATAGTTGATCACGATAAAAACAAATTTAAAAAACAAAAGAAGAAACATATATCTATTATATATGATCAAATTCTGGTAAATAACTTGATGGTCGTTGTAAAGAAGATGAACGTATAGGACGTTCAGATTTTGTTTCTACACGATCATCTCGTTCGATTGATGGTGGTCGATACCATTTATTAGATGATGATGATGGCGGTCGCGAATAATGTTTACTACTTGTAACAGTACGATTATCAACAATATTATATTTCGTTTGACAAACAAATACATTTGTACATAAACGTGTTACTGCATTCATTAGATCTCGTGCTTCACATATAACAGTATCAACCTAATAAATAAAAAATATATATGATATTCAAGGAAAATAATTTCTATACTTTTGCAAATGTTGAATTTTTTCCTGATACAGAAGCTTTTAATTTTAATTTTAATTGATGACACATTAATGGAACTTTTTCTAATTGTATTAACATATCTTGTCTTACATTTTTATTTGGTATCTGAAATAAAACATTTTTATATAACTTTTAAATATAGATATGAAATTTACTTGATGAATAAATTCATGAATAATAGCTGATAAACGAGTGCCTTCTTCTACAAAATAATAAGCTTGTGTAAATAAATCTTGTGTTGTACGTAAAGTTCCTTCGCCTCGAGTAAATAAATACATTGAATATGCCATTGATGACATATTTTTTGCACGCTAGATAAATAAAATTCTATTTAAAAAAAGAAAAATAGAATAACAAACTTTAGCAACTTCATTAGGTGCTTCATCCCATTTTTCTGCTTCAGCATCCATTTCCGATGTAACTAATTTCATTTCAAGTCCAACTTTAGCAATTTTAGCTTGTTCATCAGAATCAAGTTTGGTTGGTTTAAAACCGACTAAACAGAAATGTTAGGAATAAGATAGAGTTTAATCTAATGAATAAGGTTACCTTTCGATGTTGTTCCATGTTTACCGGGTCTTGGTAATGATAAATAAGCGGTTTTTTCACCACGACCTTCAATAAATTCTTGTATCTCTTTAACAAGAATTGAAAAATCATTAACTTCTTGTTCCCAAAACCGACAGAGTACATCGAGATTTTCTTTCGATACTCGATTCGTTGGATGTGCAGCAACTGCTTGTGATGATGCAATGATCTAAAAACAAGAATTACTTCTTTGTTTCGATTCACTTCGTTCAATATCAAAAAATATTTCCAACTAATGTCGTAGAAAAAAACCGACTGAAACTGAAAAACATTGATATCTGTCAACACATTGAACTTAAATTCAGTCGAACCGAGTTACGAATCGGAACTTTTAAATCTACAGTCTTTGATTAGTAGTATTTGAAAACTATCTTCAGTGAGGGTGTGGCTATTACGATTGTCTCGCACCCACTCATACCCTTCAATAAAACTAAATATTTACCATATTTGATAGATTTTGAAATAACATATCATGATATTCACTTGAAACTTGTAGTGGATCACATGAACTAATATGTTTTAAAAGTTTACTTAACTAAAAATATAGAGAAAGATTATTTTTTTTGAATTTTTATTTAATTATTTAATATCAAACTTCAATTGCAATTTCTGCTTGTTCACGAAAACGATCAATAGCTTCTTGTAATAAATCGAATCGACTAGTTAATGAATATGTTTTTAATTCATTTAATAAAACACTTTCATCATGTGTTCGAAAAAATTCCGATGCACGAAACATTGCCATTTGTTCCAGCTAAGACAGAAAAAAAATAGTTTAGTTTAAAAGAAGAATTTTAATAAATATAAAATAAAGTAAATTACTTGTTTACGAAAATCATATCCTATTTGTTGAATTGTTTGAATTGATAATGGAAGTACTTCACTTTTTAATGAAAAACCCATTTCATTATCATTTGTAATCATCGTTATTATTTCTCCAAGTTGTTCTTGTAATTTACTATGATATTCAAGTACTTTTTCTCTTTGTTCAATACTTATATAAACTGAATCAGTAAAATCTTGACTATTATCAATAGTTTTATTACATAAATCTTCAAGTTGTTCTTTAGTTGATGATGTTATGGAAACATTTAACATTTCAACAGCATACTAATAAAAAACATTAAAAAAACATGAATATTTTTAAATTTTGTTTTTCTTTACTTCAAATTGTCTTAATGATTTAACAAAATTAATTTCATCTTTCGTAAGTAGAAGTGTAATTGTAGGATTCGTTGTTGTTGATGTTGAACCAGAATCATAAACAATTGAACCTGCTAGATCAAGTGCACGACGTACTTGATCATAAACAAGATCACGACATTGACGAGAATGGACACATTCAATATGACGAAGATATGCCTATATTAAAAAAACGTGAGTTTAAATATTTTCTAACATGCTAGAAAAATAGAAGTAGACACGAGAGATTGAGAAATAGATATATTTTATAATTTATTAATTATCATCATGATTTGCTTTCTCTTTTTAGTTCAAATTGATATAATTATTCATACTTTTGATGAAGTTAATATGAGCATTGTAGATTTTTCTAGAATTGTTCGAGAAGCGGAAAGTTGAGATCGACGACGTTCATCTTTTAGATCCTAAATAAAAAGTTCTTTTTCATTTAAAATATATTTATTATATACTTACATTTTGTCGATCACCTGTTAGATGTGCTAATTCAACCATTTGACCTCCATAAATACCAAATAATTTGACAAATTCAGAAAAAGATGTTACTGTTTCAAGCCGATTTAATGTTGATATTACCTATAATAGAAAATAATCATATATATATATCCTTTCAAATGAAACAAACCATTACCTTTTTCTTAATAGAAATTATTTGTTTTACAACAATCATATCAGCAAGTAATAAGACACGTGTCACTGCACTTAATAAACCACGAGCAGCTTGTACCATACTCTGTCTATCAGTGACACAAACGGGTTTACCAAATGAATCATATTCTACACAAGTTATCCGTTTTATCGATTCACCTATATCAATAAAAAAAACAAACAACAACTTATAAATCAATTTTAAATTTATTGATTATGCATACCAGCTGATCGAGCTTCACGACATGCATCAGTTAAATCTGATTTTATTTCTGAATTTTCATTAGCTATTGATTCACCTAGAAAATAAAGATACATTATTAATTATATATTTTAAGTGAGGGTATCATTATCAAAATATTTATGTTTGTGTCCGAAAGTATCTTATCTCGTTAATTATACTGACAACCTACCGACAGAAACAAAACGTTCGACAGCCATGTGTACAGCATCGCCCACTCTACTAATAGCCTGAAGTGTTTTTTCATTAATTGCCGATGATGATGATGATCGAGGTTTTTCTTTAAAATTAACTAATGTTGATATTTGTGTAACAAGTGGTATAAGAGTTGTTTCAATTGATTTTGTTTTTATTTCAAGCGATTTCTGTGAAAAAGCTGGATTAGCTATTGCCATTGTCTCTTTTCTCTCTCTCTCTCTCTCTTATTTTACATTATCTAGAATAAAGAAAACACTGATGTTTATTTCATATAATCACTCTCAACAATCGTGACGAAAAAAAGAAAAACCGGTATTAAAATATAAAATAAAATTTTATCTTGAAGATTTTTTTTGTGAACGTTCAAGATCATTATCTTCTGCACTATATAATTCACTAACAATTCGATAAACATATGAAGGTGCATTTCCCATTCCACTACCAATAATTAATGTAACTAATTCAGGTGGGACATAATCATGCATTGGTACAACAATATCTAATGATGATTGAAATAAAGATTCATATGATAAAATATTTTCTGGTGATGGAAAACTATTACACATAACTGGATCAAATGATGGAAGATATGTTGGAGAAAATTTATATGTTGGTGCACAAACAAGTAATGGTACATTATAATTTTTTGCAGCTAATGCTAAATTATATGTACCAGATTTAGCTGTTAAACCTCCATTTGCTAGAAGACTACGTGTACCAATAAGTATTTTATTAACACGTGCCATTATAGCAAATACAGCTGAATCAGTAACAACTGTAACTGGAATGTTTGCTTGAGATAAATTGATTGCCATTTTATGTCCAGTAAAAAAAGGTGCATGTTCAAGAATAAATACATGAAATTGCCGTTTTTTAGCGGCTGCATATTTAAAAAATCGCTCAACAGTATATGAATAACCTAATGTTAATATAATTTCATTGGCATGAATATGTGCTAAGGCTTGTTGTGCAAGATTTTGTACACTTAATTCAACATCAGTTGCATACCAATTTAGATCATCCATTAATTCAGGTTTAAGTATGTGCATTGGTACTTCACTTTCGATACTATTTATTGGCATTGATTCAGTTAAATCAGCTTGAACTTGTTGTTTCTTTTTTAATTGAAGATTATCATCTGGATTTTCGTATTCATCATCATTCATAGTTAACATTGTTGCACGATCATTAAGAACGGCTTGAAGTGTTAAAGATATATCACTACCTTCATTTTTACCATGAATTATTCGTACAGATACTTCACGAATTATCTTTAGTATACGTCTAAATCAGAAAATAAATATTTATTTTCTCAAGAAATTCTTTCTTCTATCACAAAAAAAACAAGAAATCTGCTATTGTCTGTTAAAAGAGAAAGAATTAATTCTGTTACTACAAATTCTTTGTTCTCTATTCATGTTTTATAATAATGGAATAGATTAGTCTAAGCAATTTAACTGTCAAACATGATCGAGAAAAAAAGAAATAACTAATGAAGGAAGTCTCCAGCTGATCAATTACCTTTCAAGTCAGAACAATATGTATCATGAAGTATACTTCGATCCTTAACGTATTGTTATCGATATAATTTGTTTCAATACAATGTGAAGATATGCTTTTATCATAAGTATATTTTACAATATTCATTAGATTCTATGTAATGAATATAGTTTTAATTTCGGAATAATCAATCAGTTAGAAAATTGTCAAAAGAAGTATTTAATAGAGAAAAATAAAATTTGTTTGACATGCAAATGTCATCTAAATCTTTAAAATAAGATTAACCTTTTGTTTAATTTAAATACCATACCTTGTAATATTAAATGTAATACTATCCACCGGTTGTCCTTCATTAAGACGATGAGCTTGAGAACGTATCATAGTAATAAGTTCACTTGCATTTGACCATTTTGATTCTCCAATAAGTTTTTTTAAAATTAATATAGTAGCTAATGCTAAATCAACTGAACGTGTATATGTTGATTGTTTAACATTATTACAAAATCGATCGATTTCGATTTCAACATCGACGGGAATACGAGCCATTTGTATTTTTTTCTTTTGAAATTATCTATATTAAGAATAAAACATGCTTATATACTTCTTATTAAATCTGATGCAATATTGAATCATAATCGAAAATTTCTCGTTAATAGAATTCATACTAAATGAATGAATCCGATCAATTATTTGCTAAGAAATAAAAAGGTCATGAACAATCTCCTACAGAATTACTACGAAGACAAATGTCAGCATTGGTATTATCTCTACGAATGTTTACTGATTTATTGATTACATTTCTAATTGGATAATTTTATTTAACCAATCAAATTCTTTTATATATCCTCTACATGAAATTGACATAAAACAATAGAATCAATGAAAATTTAACATTGATTGTAGCGTATTCGATACTGATTTAATCTTTACACTTGTCATAACCTGACTCTTGTCTATTAAAAAATAATTAAAAAGAAATGGCTCATAACATTTATACTATTGGACATTCATCTCATGATTTAATAACATTTTTTTCAATTTTAAAACGTTATAATATCGAAGAAATTATTGATATTCGTCGTTCACCTCGATCAAATCATAATCCAAATTTTAATATTGATCAATTAAAAGAAAAATGTTTATTAAAATATTCATTTCAAGGTGATATTTTAGGTGGTCGTCGTCGACGACGTAAATCTCTTGATAATCTTAATAATGGTTTAATTGATTCCGATTCACATGCATATGCTGATCATATGCAAAGAAATGAATTTAAAAAATGTGTGAATGATTTAGTTTTATCTTCTCAATCATCATCATCGGTCGTTTTAATGTGTTCAGAAAATAATCCTGAACAATGTCATCGTCTATTACTTGCTGATTATTTATGTCATGTTCATCATATTCATGTTATTCACATACTTTTCAATGGTGAAACATGCGAACATCAACTAAATCCACTAGCGAGATTAGATGAAAAGAATAACACATGTATTTATCCAAGCATTTCGTTAATATGATTATTAATATTATTCATATTCATAGATAAACATGTCTAGAAAATGTAATCTAAGTATAGCTATTGTGAGGAGAAATGAGAAAGCAACGGAAGCAAACAGTCACAATTAATCTGTGTAACAAGTCATCTATGTATACAATCATACCCATATTGTGACAGTTTTTTTTCTCTCTCATCCTTCTTTTTCTAATAATAAAGAAAAGAACAGAAGAAAAAAAACTAACATGAAGTACCATCTAGTTCTTTTCATATATTAGGAAAAAAAAAACGGAAAAAATTGCGATCTTTTTTAGTTCTTTAATTATCGGCCTATTTTTAACACTTCGTTTATCTATCTATATATATATGTGTTTTTTGTATTTTACATTTAGATTATTATCAAAAACTGAATTTTTTCTTCTTCGACTGCTAGATGTAAAAGTAAAAATAGGCAACACAAAAAAATGTCGTCAAGTATTGATAACGAAGAACATGATCCTGTAGCTAATTTAACAATGTTACCAGTTCGAAGTATTCTTAAACCAACGAAAAGTATTGATGAAAGTCAATTAGAAAATAAACAAGATACGACTTTATATTCAACAACTGGTATGAAACGATCAGAAAGTAAAAGGTAAATATATAATATTTTTTTTTGTGCATATATGAATTATTTGTTTATCTAGTCATAAGATTCCACATTTTGATGAGATGAATATTATTGCAACATATCATCCAATTGATAAAGATTATGGTCATATGAAAATTGAAGAACCTAAAACACCTTATGCTCCGTGTAGTAATTTAGATGAAAAGATGGAAACTGATTTTGATAATGATGAAACAATATCTTCGGGTGTTGATCCTGATGCGTTAGCTCAAAGGTTTGTTTGCTTTTTCGTTTTAAATTTCTATTTATTTTGATATTTATCTATAGACTTCATGAATCATCAATACCATCATGTGCTGATTCATCTCGATCATATATTGATCATTCACCAGGAAAATCTTCCAATGAAATTTCTACAGATATAGGTATTTGATTTCTTTTGTGTTTCGAAATTAAATTTAATTCTTGTTAGAACATCGTAAACAATTTGAAAATCATCGAAAACAACATTATAATGAATTTGAAGTTGTTCGATTACGTAAAAAAGAAATCGAAGAAGAATTACGTGCTCTTGAACAAGATGAAGATGAAACGTAAAATTAAAAAGAATATTATTTTGAAATATGAATAAAAACGTACGCTTTTTTACTAGTCATCATGTATCTCATACAACTGATTCAATCAAACCAATTTTAGTTCATTCGTCATCACCGTCTCATCATCCTCATCATCATCATGTTCATGTTGATGAGGACTATGATTATGAAATCGATGAACAAACATTAACACCCGAAGAACGAGGTAAAATTTAATTCATAACAAAATTTTCTTTTTTTGTATGTATATTTTTAGAACGTAGAAAACAATTTCAATTAAAACGAAAGCAACATTATAATGAATTTATTGTTGTACATTCTGCGAACAAAGACGATGAAAAATAATTTTCTTTTTTTTTTCAAATTTTATGTATATACATCTTGTCGTCAAATATTTCTATATGCAACAATTTTAGAAGTCACAATTACTTTCTTTAAGATAAAGATCTCGATGTAGTTTTTTTTTAAATAGGTGATTTATTCCGAATATATTGTTTAACTAAATATATAAAAAATAATTCATTTCGATTTTATCGAATGTAAACTCAGACTTGACTTAACGTTTTTTTAAAACTTGCATGCCGGATATTAATATTTCTTTTTTCATATGTTATTGTTGTTTTAATACGGATGTAAAATAAGTCGGATGGAAATTTATATAATTCTTTTAAACATAGAAATCTTTATTAAATCTAATGATTTCCTTGTCAATGTCATATATAAACTAATAAATATTTTTTTTCCAGGTAAAAAAGTACTGATAATATGTCGAGGTATAATTGTGAAATCGAGTTATATAGAGGAAACTGGAGGTTTATTTACTCTTCGAATTTTTTCCAGAGTTAATAGTACATTTAGCGGTCAAGTCAACCAGTAAATTTTGTTAATAAAGAGTCATATGATAGTTATCCGTAATCTAATAATGAAAATATTGAATGATAAAATTTAACTTGATCGAAACGTTGATTTATGTCAAGCATAAAAATACTTCCTTACTTCGAATGCAAATTAATACAGAACGGATATTTTTTTTCTCTTATCTCGACGAAGAATGTAGCTGGGAGACTAAAAATAAACTCTCTTCTACTTAATGAACATGTTTCATCTAAACAAAATTATAGTGATATAAAATTTGCATAGACATCTATTGACACATATATTATATAGAAATGAAAGGCGTAGTTAAATTTATCAGATAGAAAATATATTGACAATTATATTAGAAATTACAAGAGATAATTAAAAATAATATTAGTATTAATTATTAATTTTGTTAATGTTAAAGTTTTCGTTTACTTGTATTTTTGGTTGAAAATCTTCATATTGATATAAAAATCAGCTTAACCTTTTTACAACCGATTTATTTTTAGCAAGAATCATTTATATTGTCATAACGCTCCGTGTTTTTTCTTGCTTGAGTGTATGACTGCAGGGGAAACAGTGTTTCTCGATATTATTTCCTGGGATAACATGGCGAGTAGTCTTATATAGCCGATTTGATTCGTATTCTTTAACGCTTTGAGTCTCGACTTTTTCTATCGAATCAAATTTGATGAAACTTGTTATGAACTAACTAGGTGACACGATGAAGTATGTGCTCACAGAAAGAGTAAAACATTTTTGTTTGTGTCGTGTTTTAATAAAAAACGCTGTTATAATTGTTTATACTCATACTTTTTATGATATAATGAAAAATAGTTTTTACACAAAAGGCTAAACAAGAGTTACACCTTATAGTCGTCTTTTCTTCTCTTTCTTATTCGCTACAGTAAATGCATCGACGGCAAGCTGGAACGACTTTTGATATATGAGTCAAATTTGTGATTTTTCAAAATTTTCTGTGTTAGTAATGCTCTTTCAGTGCGGGTACCAAATCGTTCAAATCAGTAATTTCAAGATGAACAACCTATGCTGAACTGATAAAAAAATTTCAAAATTCAATTTTTATGCTCAAAATCGTTCTGAACGAAGAAAACTGGTACTACTGCGCTTGAGCCACACTCTCATCCTGATCCTTATACTGATTGCTATATTGAATGTACTAATCAGTGCAACAGTGTGCCTAAAATGCAGAAGGACAATTAATATAGCAGAATTCTTTTAGTATTGAAACAAGATAATTAGGTTCGAATTATATTAACTTCTTTTCTGAATTAGAAGATGAAATTGTTTATTTTAACAACATATGAATAAGGAATACATAAATCAGTCTAACATTGATTGATCACTATACACAAATCCTCATCATGCAGCATCAGGATTTCTAGTTGAGCCAAAAGCATTGATATTCTTTTCGTTAAATTGGCATAGAGCTATCTAAAGAATTCTACCTTTAGAAGACTAACATCACAAATTCCAAGTAAATGTATATTCTCCAATTGTAAACGATATTGGTCAGGAACATCTTCCAGTGTAAAATAGATCATTGTCATTTTATGTTTGTCTTTTTTTGCACCTATTGGATTGGTTAAACCTATATCGTCGATGTATAGTTGTAAAAACAGACTATCATCATCGATCCTTGATACATAATCTCCATCACGAAATGAAAACATTAAATCATCATCATTATAAGTTGTTTGACGTTGTTGTTTCATATTATCAAGAATTTTCGTAATGTCCGATCAATCGGTGTAAAATATCCAAACTGTAACTGTTCATTACGATCTGATAAAATAATTTGTTCGGATGGACTATACATAAAAGAATATTCACAATACTTCAGAAATTTGTATTCATTTTGAGCAATAGCTTCCACTGCATAACATACTTCATTCATTGTGCTTTTAACATTTTTAATTTCATTAACTTTTGGATATAATTCATTCACAGACTTTGATAAGTACTGTGTGTTAAAAAACAAGATTTCTTTACAATAACCTTTTTTCGAGTAAAGATTGTATATAATTTACCAATGTTGCGATATAACTTGATATAGAACTATTAACGCTTTTTGGTAGTAAAAATTCCTCTCGCAGTTGTAAAATAAGCAGAGCAAATGGTTTCTGAGGATGTGGGTGTAGTTATAGGTGAGAGTGAGGATGAGGATGAAGATGATGATGAACTTGAGATCATCATTTAGACTTTTACCCACACCCTTGTCCAGACTGTCATCCGATTTATAGAATTATGCACATAATAAGAACATAAAATATATTCACTTCCTAAAATACAATAAATTAAGCTCATCAAACTACTTGACAAAAAAGGGTGTAGTTGTAAAATTTTGATTTGTTTGAACACATTATTCAGTTATTCCTTTCTGATATCTACTTGAGAGCGATGATTCATAGGTTATCATTACATGTGAACTCGCTCTCATGCGAATACATGAGGTTGAAAGCAACAAACTATTGATATTCTTCACATCTATATTTATATCCACTCAGCTGCACAAATAAGGATATGTCTTTTATAAATTATGGCTCTTTTCAACAATTGCCGTACAATATGACTTGAAGATATTGCTACAACTCATATATTATATGATAGATTATTCAGTAGTTTGATTATATATAAAAAAACAAATTATGATTCAGTTCACAAAAGAAAACGTTATTGTGTCTATATCGATTGATAAAGCTCAGCACTATTGAGAGCACCACCGTCGGATCCACCAGTAAGTAAGACTTTTCCATTTGTTAATGTGGATGCTGTATGATAACCTCGGAGGGTACTCATAGTTGCTGTACTTGTCCAAGCGCCTGTTGATGGATTGTACAATTCACCACTATTGAGATAACTAGCACCGTTGTATCCACCAGCAACTAATACTAATCCATTTGCTAATGTGGATGCTGTGCCATAATCTCGGGTGATACTCATGCTTCCTGTGATTTTCCAAGTGCCTGTTGATGGATTGTACAGTTCAGTACTATTCCGATAAACATCATTGGTGCTCACTCCACCAATAACTAATACATATCCATTTGCTAATGTGGATGCTCCGTGATTCATTCGTGTGACACTCATACTTCCTGTAGTTGTCCAAGCACCTGTTGATGGACTGTACAATTCAGCACTATTGACATAAGTAACACCGTTGTATCCACCAGCAACTAATACAGATCCATTTGCTAGTGTGGATGCTGTGTGATACATTCGTGCGGTATTCATGCTTCCTGTGATTGTCCAAGTGCCTGTTGATGGATCGTACAATTCAGCACTGCTGAGATGTGCACTATTAGATCCGCCAGCAACTAATACTGATCCATTTGATAATGTGGATGTTGTGTGTTGATATCGGGCAATACTCATACTTCCTGTAGTTGTCCAAGTGCCTGTCGATGGATTGTATAATTCAGCACTGTTGAGATAACCACTCTCGTTGACTCCACCAGTAACTAATACTAATCCATTTGCTAATGTGGATGCTGTGGCATAACCTCGAGCGATACTCATGCTTCCTGTGGCTGTCCAAGTGCCTGTAGTTGGATTATATAATTCAGCACTATTGAGAGAACTAGCACCAGCAAATCCACCAACAACTAATACATACCCATTTGCTAATGTGGATGCTGTGTGGTATCGTCGTGCGACACTCATGTTTCCTGTCGTTGTCCATTCTAAACAAGACAGAAAAGCGAGAAAAAAATGTTGTTCTTTTCGTTTCTTCTTAAGATGACGATGAAATCATTCATGGCAAGAGTACTGTTCTTTTAACGAAAGTTTTAGTTAGATCTAGAAAACTGTTGGATGCAAAGCAATCACTCATAACTGATTTGGAAGTGACATTTAAGGAGACCAGAAAACGTTACGCTAAAGCCTACCTGACTGCTGATTTGTAGTCGGTGCAAAAACGACGAAGTTTAACACCAGAGCAAGGGTAACAGCAAAAACTATTAAAATAGTAACGGAAATGCCAATTATTTTAGCCGAACGGCGATGCCATCATTTGTGTGATCCGTTATTTACAGTATCAAGCTCGCTGTAAACTTCGTTTGTCTGCATATTATTTTTGAAATGAAACTTAAATGCAAAAAAAAAGAATGCACTATTATTTAAAGCAACTTTCTGTTTATCTATTACTATTACGTAAGCAAGAGAAGATAAGTAATCTATATTATAATAGACACACTTTCAGTGCGCGAACTTTATCTATATTATAATAGGCAAACTTTCAGTTCAGAAACTTTCATATGATCGGTCAGAAAACGAAATATACATGAGTAAATGAATATATATGTTCATTATCCTACTATCCTGTATTATATTAAAGGATAAAAAAAACGAAATAATAAAAGACGATGAAAAAAATTAATCAAAATTGAAATGAAACAAAGTGAAAAAGAAATAAACAATACAATAAAGTTTTCTAGAATAATCAGATAAATATCAATGAATTAAAATCAAATATAATTCATTCATATATTTATCAGAAAATATCAATATATAATCGTAAAAAAAAATAAAGAAAGTTTTCAATTTATTCTTTTATAAATTCATCTGTATTAATTTTTTTTATAAAATAATTTTCAATTACTGATCATAGAAAGTTATTACACAAAACATTTTTTTTCATTATAAAAACTTTTTATACTTTTTTATTTTTCTATATCTACGTAGATGTATTTTAGTTTTATACATGTGCGTTACTAATACAAATTGACTGCTAAAATATTATGATTGTAAAAATGATATATACTTTTAACGCGCATGACTAAATCTAAGAAGAAAAGAAAAAAAATCTTATTCACATCAAAATATAAATGATTTATTCCATTAATTAATGTTTATTATGAAAAATATTTATATTATATGCGGTTTCAAGATAATTTTCTGATGAATTATTTTTGAACAACAATACACATTTTTTTATCTTGCTTAGTAAATATAATTTCAATATCTAATATTTTTGTATCTTTCGAAGACAATTTGTGTACAATTAGATATCGAATCTTGTTGGTCAAAATAATAATCTAGAATTTTTTTATATCATAATTGTGTATTTTAATTATCTTGAAAGAGAAATTAAAATAATAATAAATATTATTTTGATACTTTCACAATTTCTTTTGTATTATCTATTTTATTAAAATCAAAAAAAATAAATAATAAGTCATTTGCATAGCTGTAGATGTAAAAGTATTTATTTATTCTTAATGAACTAGTTGAGTTAATCTCTATAGTAGAATAAATTCTAGAAAAATAATTATGTGATATCTCTTTTGTTAGTTATAACTTGGAAACAATATATTTCGATAGAAATGAACAGAACAAGAAAAATGAATTAAGATAGCGAAACGATTATATATGAAAGAAAATAGAGAAATACCCATTTGAACATATATGTGGTTCATGTAGCGAACGATTATTTTATTTCTTCGTTTACAACTGGTATAGACAGTATTCTTATTCATATCGAAATAATTACAAAACATCACAAGTTTAGAGATTCAATTGTTTGAAATAGATTCATTTAAGTAAGTTTTCTTTTTGAAATAGTTATAAAAAATGAATATCAAACAATAATTATATTGAAAGTGAGAATGAATAAGAAATTGATAGATTATCATATAGAGAATCAAGTTATGAATGCATATCTATGCTTTATCTACGCCTAGATCTATATTAAAACATTCTTTTATTCAGTGAATATCACACGAATTGTTTTGTTTTTTATTTAAAATTAGAAACACATCAATTTTCATATTTAGTTCAACTATCTCAAATATCACAATAGTTTTGCCAGTGAGATTTCGTTATACGAAAAAAGTTCGTTTTTTCGACTTCTTTTACTACTGAACAATGTGTTTTATTGACATTGATTTATTAAGTTTAGATCCAGAAAAGTAAATAAAATTATATTTATTTCATTGATAGACTTCAATTCAAAGACATGGCAATGGCAAACAATGAAAAACGATGTTTTACGTGTGGGGAAAATACTACACATAGTTGTGAAGGATGTCCGAAAAGGTTTTGTCCAATACATATGCCAGAACATCAACAAAGTTTAGTTAAAGAATTAAATCATATAAGTGATGATTATAATAAATTTAAACAAACAATTAATGAACAAACACCAAATTTACATGATCTTGCTTTAATAAATGAATGGGAAAAAAATTCAATTGAAATAATTCAACGAAAAGCAAAAGAATGTAGAGAAATTGTCATTAAATTATCACAAACACCTTTAAATGATATTGAAAAGAAATTTAATGGGTTAAATGAACAAATACAACAACATCAGAAACAAAATGACTTAAATGAAATTCAATTAAATTATTTAAGAAATCAATTAAGAAGAATGTCACAAGAATTCAATAATCCAATAAAGATTTCTATTGAACAATATTCGCAAACATTTAGTAATAATATTTCAATTATTTTATCAAAGAGTAAGTTTTTAACAAAATAATTTCTAAAAGAAATTATATTTGAAAAACTGTAATACAATGAAAACTTATGATAAATAAGAGAAAAAGCATTGAGAATATTATTGATTTACTTATTTATCAAAGAAAAGAGTAATAAGATATAAAATAATATTTTTCTATGATTTAAGAGAAAAAAAAAGTGAGTTTTATAATATAGCTATAATGATAATTTATCATTTGATTTTTTTATCAATTTTTATTGAATAGACTAGTTAGAAAGGAAGTTTATCTATGTGGTACTTACACATTAGAAAAGAATTAAATGATATATTATATCAGACCTCGAAATCGGACCACTTTTTGATGGCCCGGCCTGGACGGTTGGACACTCTAACCTGGTGTGGATCGGGCCATTGGGCTGGACGGCCCGTTTCGAGGCCTGATTTGAAAATCTTGTTTGTCTTATTATGATTGTATATTCATAGATAGAATTAGGCACTAATATTTTATGATAAATATATGAATAATTTTTATTAGATTTGAGTTCAATAAAGTTTTGTATTCTTTGATTCTTTTGTTTCAATTCGATATCAGTTGAATTTCTTTTATTATTCAACTTTTACTAGAGTTTTTCCTTATTCTTTGATACTTCAACATTGATTTAATAAGAAAAACAAAAAGATCAACATTTTCTTTAAAATCCAACTTTAACAAAAAAAAACAAGCTCAAAATTTCATTGAAAACTAATCGTCAGTTTTTTTTCACCAGAATCTTTTATTTTCATCCTTTGTTTAGAACTAAAATTCAGCAAATGGAAACAAAATGCCATTACTGTGGCTGGTGGAAATGGAAAAGGACAACAATTTAATCAACTAAATTGTCCTGCAGGAATCTTTATTGATAAAAACAAAAATATTTTCATTGCTGATCATTGGAATCATCGTATTGTTGAATGGAAATATAATGCAAAAGAAGGAGAATTCATTGCAGGTAGAAATGGTAAAGGAAGTCGAATAGATCAATTGAACAATCCAAAAGATGTAGTTATCGATCAAGAAAATCATACGATCATTATTGCTGATCTTGGAAATAAACGGGTGACTCAATGGTTAAATCGACAACAACAATATCTCATTAAGGGTATTGCTTGTTATGGTTTGGCAATGGATAAATATGGTTATCTTTATGTTTGTGATATTGATAAGAATGAAGTAAGACGATGGGAGATGGGTGAATACAAAAATAAAGGAATTGTAGTAGCAGGTGGAAACGGAAAAGGAAATCAACTCAATCAACTCAACTGTCCTACTTATATCTTTGTTGATGAAGAACAATCTGTTTATGTATCAGATACAAATAATCATCGTGTGATGAAATGGAGAAAAGATGCAAAAGAAGGAAGAATTGTAGCTGGAGGAAATGGTGAAAGATCAAGTCTTCATCGATTGTCTCGACCTCAAGGAGTATTTGTTGATGATTTGGGTCAAATCTATGTAGCAGATTGTGATAATCATCGAGTAATGCGTTGGTGTGAAGGAAAAGAAGAAGGTGAAATTGTTGTTGGTGGATATGGTCAAGGACATCAAACAAATCAATTAAATTATCCGTGTGGTTTATCTTTTGATGATGAAGGAAACCTTTATATTGCTGATAGAGACAATAATCAGATTCGAAAATATGAAATAATTTCGTGAATGAAATTCTGATTTTTTTGTAAAAAAAGAAAAACGCTTCTTGTTGAATAAAAAGCAGAGAAATAAAAGTAAAATCTTGTTATTAAAAATCAATGAAAAAATCGCATACAATTTGAAGAAAGAGAAATTTGTTGATAAAAGGAAAATAAGGAAAAGTGAATGTGGGTATAGACCTTTTCTTTTTTTCAATGACGCCTACACCCATGTAGGCCTTCTCAGAAATAGATTCAAGAATGAAATCCACTCAATTCTGAAGGTTGTAAAAGTTAAAGGAAATCACTATACTAATGAAGTTCTTAGTAAAATTACATTTCAAACTAGTTTCATTCTTGAATTGCTGTTGTCGAAAACAAGGAAGACGGCTTAAAAAAGTGAACAAATCGAGTTATAAGGTAATATTCTCAGACGTTGAAGCGATTCCAAGATTACTGAGCTATATTTATGGTCAAAGAGATTCGTACTCATAATCTATTTTTGAGAAGATTTAGTATTTTATTCATCATTTGGAGCTAAACATTCCATAGGTGGTTGAGGCGCATCAAAATACCTCTAGAAATGTTTTTTCCAGAAAATTTATTTTCGATGTTTTTTTGACCCTGCGGAGAGACAAGCAAGCAATTAATTTTTACTGGATTCTTCTCTACGAGAAAGAGAATATTCAAAACATCATGAATTATTGGATGATTGGAATAATTATACAATACGAATTCAATTTTTTCATCATATATATATATCACTCTATCAATATTTTATTTCAATTGAATAATGAATACAAACAACTATTCTCTTTCATATTTTTTTAAGAATAAAGATTAAGCAAATTTTCCATTTGTGGAATTTTATCTCTTAATATTCGTTGATTAATTGCAATTGAATCATCATTCATTGTTAAAATTTCTTTTTCCGTAGTTTTTTTTGCATAAATTTCTGCTAAACTAATTGGTTTTTCAA
This sequence comes from Adineta steineri, assembly GCA_905250115.1. Taxonomy (NCBI): domain Eukaryota; kingdom Metazoa; phylum Rotifera; class Eurotatoria; order Adinetida; family Adinetidae; genus Adineta; species Adineta steineri. The sequence continues at coordinate 319,982 of CAJNOI010000097.1, forward strand.
TATTATTTCCATAATCTTCCATATCAAGATGTTTACATAATCGACGAGCATTTTCAATGTTTAATTTATCAAATTTATATTCCATAACTAATCGTCCATCACGTAAAAGAGCTGGATCAATACTTTGAATATCACAATTAAATGTACAAATAATTTGTTGATGCATTGCATCTCCAAGTAATCCATCAGAAAGATTAAGTAAATTTGCTACAGCTTGTTTATGTAAAACAGTATTATCTGTTCGATCATGAATAATATTTTCAGCATCTTCAATAATCAAAATTGAATTCGAATGAGAAAGAAGAAATGGTAAGAAATTTGGTTCTGATATTTTCTAAAAAAAATAAACAAATAATTTTCATTTTTAATCATTAATATTTCAAATGAATAACTATAAAAACTTACATGAGCAAGATCAGGTGGAACATAAATTATTTCTTTACTTTTAACTTCATTAATTAAATAACGTAAATAACTTGTTTTTCCTGTTCCTGGTAGACCATGAAGCATAGTTATTCCACTGGATTTATTTTCTTGTAATGTTTTAAGAAGTTTTTTATGAATATTTGGAAATTCATCACCATACTGAAGTTTAAGATCAACAATATCAGGTTGTTTCATTTTTATAGGTGAAAGATAAAAGCTTAGTTTATCATTATAACAAACCATTTGAAGATTAGCTTTTTCTTCGTTATATAATTCAAATTGAGATAATTGTTTTAATACTAGATCGGCTCTCTCAACGGATTGAGGTACATGATAGATCTAAATATGAAATTGATCAGATTATAATCATTACTAACTCATTGAATTATTACTTCAAAATTGGAAAAACAATAGAAAATCTGTTTATCTTCATCAGGTTTTAATTCATTTGGATTGTCCATGGGTTTGCTACTTCTGAATCCATTTTCAAACAATACTAAAATTTTGTAGAAAAGATTATTTTTGAAATTTATTTTTGAAAGAAATTCTTACTTGAAACATAATTACCAAGATCGATATAAATACGAGACATGATTTTTATTTTATTTTTATAATCATATGTACGTTTATAAATAAATGTATTTGGATCAACTTTATATTCATCAACAAGAAATCGTAGGATACTATAAAGAATAACGAAATAATATTATAGTGTTTGGTTATGTAATGAAATAATATACCTTGTTGTATGATAAATACCAGCTTTCTTGCCCTGTGTCGTAGATGTTTGTTCATCATCCAATGAACTTGATATCGTATCAAGATAGGTGTATCTATAATTTTCATATGATTCTCGATTCATTCGACAAGGAAGCATTCGGTATTTTAGTGAAAAAAGGGTTGGACCATGTAAAAGATTAATCTCTACTTGTGTTGTTATTTTAATCAAATCTTCATTGGAAAATGGTACGTGTTGGCATACACCGGAATAATTTGATGATACATGAATTTGTGCATTACTTTGATCAACCATTTTAAAGAAGATAGTAAGAATAGATATGCATTCTGTTGCAAGCGTACATGTTTATATAGAATGCAGAAGTTATATCGATTGCCGAACTTCCGGCAGGCATTTTAGCCGAGGTCATCATATCGACCGTAAAGTTATATTTGTCGCAGGCAAAATTAAATTTTAGACCAAATTAAACAAGCAAAACTTGCTTTTGTTTCCGCGCGCAAATTTGTATTTTTTTTCAATCAGGCAAATTAGTGACAACTGATAAGATAAATAACGTATCGATTGATCAAGAGAAACTTATTTTAAAATATTTTATTGAGTAGACATGATATTCGCACGATCTGAATTGATAAAACTTACTCAATGAGATAAAAATAATCATTCTACCCACCTCACTCATGAAAAAAAAGTTTATGAACTTCTTTAAAACAGTTGTCGTTATATTTTGTTTTATACATCTGCCGCACTCTCCATCTTCTAAAACTATATTCAGTTTATATTGAATACAACTTGCGAACTCTACAACTTTGAAAAATTTAAAATAATAATAACAACTGAATTATTTTTTGAAAATTTTTTAAAATCTTATGATCATAGAATCATTTTAAAATTAAGTTTAATTCTGCTTGACACATATTCATACTTACATTTCTATCACACTTCAAACAAGAAATAAAGGTCAAAAAATATACATCTGGAGGATGTGGATGGGTGATTATGGGTTAAGAGAAGATCGATAACTGCGCCCATAACCACACCACACCTCACCTACACCTATTCGCACCCACCCACGCCCTCAACTAAACTCTGATTGTCTATAGCAATATTATTGAAATAAGATCATCAAAGAATTCAATCGAATGCTACATCATAATTACATTTTTTCTTCAGAGCGAATAAATACGACATCTGTTATTGATAGAAAAATTGTTACTACGACAACTTGATTTTTTAAAGACATGCAAAATATGGATATCCATGCATATTCAAAAATGTCACATGCTAGACCATCATTATTCAAAAGCCTTCAAAATCTGTGGAAAATAAAAGCAAACTAACACTTCGAATGAACGCAAAGAATGAAGTAGGAGAAATTTTATTCTTTTATGTAATTAATTTATCTTATAGGAGCGTCTTCTTAATCAAGATGAGTTGCAAGATCGAACTTATTTTCTTAATATTATTAAGTAAAAAAATTTATTAAAAATATATTTACGAATTATTATCTATTTAGGTCAAAAATATCTGAAGTTAAATTGGAAATTCAAAGATTGCAGCATGAAATCGAATCATTAAGTGAAAATAAACGACAATATATTGTATTGAATAAAACGTAAAAATATTTCAATGAAAATAACATATTCATATATATAACTTATTCATAGTGCTGAAGATTTATCTGAAAAAGTTAAAAATTTACAAAATGATTTAGAAGATTATAACATGGCACGCATGAATTCATTTTGTGAGAAGAAAAAAACTTTTTTTTGAATATTTTATCGAAAGTTATTGATCAATTACAACAACAGGTGATGTTACAAAAGTGAAAAAAGAAATTCAAGATTTAAATGCACATAATCAACAAGTCGAATCATCTATTGAACAAATGTATCTTGAAAAACAAAGGTATTCTATTTTCTTATTTAAATACAATCAGATCTTACAAAATATTACTTATAGTCTGAAATTTTCTAATTCAGAAAAGAAGAACAAATTCAACGACTTGAATATGAACTTACTAATGATAAACAAAAGCTTGACACATGTCGAACAAATCTAGTAAAATTAAAATTTTTTTTTTATCTTTACTTATTTACTTCTTCATTAAAACAGGATTACAATCAAATTAAAACTACATCGGATCAATTGCAATATGAAAGAAATTGTATGGAAAATGAAATTTCTATCTTAGATAATCGTATGAATAAAATGCGTGAACAAATGTTAATTACTGTTACCCAACAAGAAGCTTTATCTCTCATCGAACAAATTTCCGAACTTGAAATAAAACATTATCAATTAATAAATGACAATCAAAATCTTTCAACAACTGAAGAAGCATACGAAAAATTAACTAATCAAATGAACGAAGATAATGAAGAATTAATATTTTTAGAACAACAAATTTCGGAATTATGTAAACATAATGAAAATCTTAAACAATTAGTTGATAATAATATACCAGAACACGAGATAGATGATGAATTATTTTTATTGTATGAACGAATTTCAAATGATATTAAAACTATACAAAAAACTAATTTAGATTTAATAGTATTAATACAAGATAATTGTACACAATTAAATATAAAATTTAATCAATATAAAAATGAAAATGAAAAATCGCATAATACAATAATAATTCTAATTGAACAGCATAGAAAACTTAAACAAGATTATATGAATTTAGAAGTACTTGATAAAAAATTACTAGATGAATTGCAAGAATTAAAAATAAAATATAGTAAAATGCAAGAAGATTTACATAGATTCAATGATTTAGAAAGTTTAAAACATAAAGCTGAAAAACGAAAACAACAATTAATTGCAGATAAAATTAATATGATAAGACAAAAACAAATTACTAATATGGAAATTCAAACATTGCAAACACAATTTGAATCTATTCAAAAACAATTACAAGATAATGAAATACATCAACAAGTGAGTCATTTTTGTCTGTGTACAGTAAAGCAGGGGCATAGGCCACATAGATGTTTCATTACTTTCGAATTCGAAATATTTTTTATTTCATTTTCAGATTGTTAATTTAGAAAAAAAACTTCAAACTGCATCTGAAACATTATTTACTCTTGATGAATTGCAAGCATCACAAAACTTCCAAAATCAATATGAACAAGTCAAACATCAAGCATTGCAACTTGTCGAAAATTATAATCGATGGTTAATTGAACAATATAAAAAATCGTCCATATAATATACCCTTTTTTATTTTTGTATATTATTGTTTTTATATATTATTTGAACAATCAGTCATGTTCATCAATGTAACCTTTAGAATTAGATTATCTAATGTCACAGAGAATAATTATGTTCTAGCACGAGTTGAAAATGAACTTTTGACATGATTCATATTTCAGATCTATAGAAAAGCAAAAGACGACAGACTCATACATCCTCATTCGTCTTGTGACTTCTCCTATTAAATCATAATCTCATTTCTATTGAAATAAGTCAATAAATGAAAGTTATTTTCTTCTAAAGAAGTGTAAGAATCAAATTCAATTGTATATACTTATAATTGTCCTGTATATTTATTCGTATTTAATTGAGCATTAAAAACTAATTTCATATATTTTTACTTGCTAATGGAACATCATAAAAATGATTACATAAGATAACCAATTCTGAATTGAATGTATATATATACAGCTCGATCTCATGTGATCTGGCGCGTGAGAGTTCGAATTTTTTTGTATAATACAACGAAAATACGGGACCAGTGGATCAAGTGGATATACAAAACAATACAATGGGACTAGAAGTTGCTTTCCCATTTATTTGACATCACTATGTACAAAATGAAAAAAGTCTGGAACTTTCAGAGTTTTGCCTGCAACTTACTCGAGAGCTCGTAAAAGAATATGAATCAAAGCGGCTACATATGAAAGGCAGACCATCAATCGAATGTTTTATTCCCGAAAATAATGTCAAGAAACATTGTTCCGCTCACAGTCATACAGTCAAGCGAAAAAAGAACGGAATGATGCAAGGCTTTATTGCCGAGATTGTAATGTTCACATTTTAATAAACCTGACAAAATAAAAAAAATTTGGACATTGACGAGTTTGTATACCTTATTCAAAATAAGCAGATCTTGAAAGGATTAAACTTATAGACTTGACAGGATGAGCCAATATGATTCCAAAGTGTACATAGATTCATCTTTCTCTATGATCCTCATCTACACTTACACCTTATCTCACGCGCTGAATAAACCATGTGTTAATTACATTTACTCTAACATACAAAAAATATTTTTGAATAAAATATTACATATATATTTTTTGTTTTTAAATATATTTTTTGTTCATTCTGATTTGCACTCACGTCTATATACCATTGTAGAGGACATGTAAGCAATTTCTATTGGTTGTTCTTTGTCTATTACCTTGATCTGTCATGTACATTTACATCTCTTTCTTCTTGTTGAATAAAAATGTCTAATACAACTAATATGTTAAATATTATTGAAAAAGATGTTGATAAAGCTATTGAATCTGTTCAAGAATATTATACAACCATTGAAACAAATCTTGATAGTGTTATCGAACAAATTCAATTAACTCTTTCTAATCCAACCGAAGATAAGTTTATCAAAACTTCAATTCAAAATACTTTAAAACCATTAGCGAAACAATATAGTGATAAACATAAAGATTTACATGGTTCAATATCCAAAATTGGTAAAACAATTGATAAAAGTTTTCAATCAGATTTTGGTAATGTTCCTATCACTGAATTATTTGATACACCTGAAAAATTTAAATTAATTTATATGATTATATGTGAAGATCTTTATCGTCAAGGACGTATGTCAATAGCCGATAAATTAATTGAAGAAAGTAAATTAAATGATAATGATTTATTTAATCTTGAAAAAAATTTTCTCGAAGAAATCAATATGATATTAGAAAATTTACGTGAAAAAAATCTTTTACCAGCTATTGATTGGTGTATACGTCATAGAAATGAATTAAATAAAACAAATAGTTTATTAGAATTTTATTTACATAAAATGCGTTTTGTACAATTATTACAATCAGGAAATTTTAATGAAGCTAAAACTTACTTAACTAATTTAAGACAATATTCAATTATGAATGGACAATGTGAACAAGATGTTAATCAATTAATGGGTGCATTAGTTTTTGCACAACGAGATTTATCTAAATCACCATATAAATATTTACTTGAACCACATCTTTGGTTACAATTGTCAGAGTTATTTATGCAACAAGCTTTTCAACAAGTTGGACTTGCACAAGATAGTCCACTTTATGTAGTAATGAAAATTGGTTTTCAAGCTTTACCAGCTCTTATGAGGTAAAAAGAAATCTTGATTTTTTATAGGATAGAAAAAGTTTGCTGTTGAAAAGAAATTATGAATTAGATAGTTAAGTATTAGAAAAAAAAATGATTAGATATTATTATGTCTTGCAGATATATTTCTTTACTTATAATAAGTATAAAGGCAACATTGTTATTGTTTTTCGTTCAGTTGTTTACCTTCCATATACACGCACATTCTCCTTCTATTACTATTCGATATATTCATTCTTTCTTTCTATCGTGTTATATATATATATATCGGTCGATAGAATAATAAACATGAACATGTCGTTACGCTTATCATCGACTAATATCCTTTTCTTATTCGAAAGCAAAGATACTCTTCTATTAAATTTACAAAGAAATCAAAATTTAACATTATTCTTCTTTTTATTTTAGCATAGTGAATGCTATGCAAAACACTCAAGTATGTCATATATTATCAAAAGACGAATTACCTATAGAAATTGATGTTGGTCAAGAACATCGTTATCATAGTGTATTTGCTTGTCCAATTCTTCGACAACAAACAACAGATCAAAATCCTCCAATGAAACTTGTTTGTGGTCATGTTATATCCAAAGATGCACTTAATAAATTATCTATACAAAATAAACTGAAATGTCCATATTGTCCTTTAGGTAAATTCATTCAAAATATAATATATATATATATGTTCATTTCTTTTAGAACAAAGTCCATCGGATGCTCGACAACTGTTTTTTTGAACATAATTAATCCGGTTTTTAATGTAAAATAATGTATTTTCGTCCGTTTTCTTTTTTCGTGTGCCAATAATGAAGATCAGTTATTATTCTCGTTTTCTTCCTTTTAAATATGTACATTTTAAACAGCAAAAAAAAACTAATGTTCTAGATTATATATATATAATGTATAGAAAATATTTTGATCCATTGGATTATAATTTATCGGCTGATTTTCGTCTAACAAAATTATCCGATCTTAAAGGTAGAGGATGTAAAGTTCCTCGAGATGTTCTCCACCGGCTGCTCGAAGGCCTTCAAACAGCCGATAAAAACGGCTATGGTGATGGACAACATCATCAAGGACTCATGCCTGAGTCCAAACCAACACCAGTGGTCGGTATGTAGTTTTTTAAATATTTTAATAAAAAGATGAAACAAGAGAATTTTTTCTAAGAAAATTTTCATAGGAATTGGCCTTGATTCATGTGTGATACCAATACGTCATGGAGGACTTTTTCTGGTACAATCAACTGCATTTTTTTATCCACTAGTTGATGATCCATATGTAATGGGAAAAATTGCATGTGCAAATGTTTTAAGTGATGTTTATGCAATGGGTGCTGTTGAAGTAGATAATATGTTAATGTTATTAAGCACAAGTAATAAAATGACAGAAAAAGAACGAGATATAATAATGCCATTGATTCTTCAAGGATTTAAAGTACAAAACAAAGATTTTAAAATTTCATGTTGATTTTTTTCTTCTTGTAGGAATGTGCTGAAGAAGCTGGTACAACTGTTCAAGGTGGTCAGACAGTCATTAATCCATGGTTAATTGTAGGTGGTGTTGCAACTGCTGTATGTACACAAAATGAAATAATTATTCCAGAGAATGCAATTGTTGGTGATGTATTAGTATTAACAAAACCATTAGGAACACAAGTTTGTTTTTTTTTAAATTTTTAATTCAAAATAATTTTCTTTTTTCATTTTAATTCAAGGTGGCAGTTAGTGCTCATCAATGGCTTGAAAATCCTGATCGTTGGAATCGTATTAAATCTGTCATAAGTGAAGATGATGTTCGTAAAGCATATCAACGTGCAATGAATTCAATGGCTAGATTAAATAAAATTGGTATATTTATTATTTAAATAATAATATATACATATATATTTATTCTTTAGGTGCATCTCTTATGCATAAATATAATGCACATGCATGTACAGATGTAACTGGTTTTGGTTTATTAGGGCATGCTCAAAATTTAGCTAAACATCAAAAACATGACGTTTCATTTGTTATACATAATTTACCCATTATTGCTAAAATGGCAACTATAAGTAAAGCTTGTGGAAATGCATTTGGTTTATTACAAGGTACAAGTGCTGAAACATCTGGTGGTTTACTTGTTGTTTTACCACGTGAACAAGCAGCTGCTTATTGTAAAGATATTCAAGCACAAGAAGGTTATCAAGCATGGATTATTGGTGTAGTAGAAAAAGGTGGTAGAACAGCTAAAATCATTGATAAACCGAGAATTATTGAAGTACCAGCAAAAGATACCGAAGGTGAATTATGGTAAATTCCAATCAAAGAAAATAAATGTTGTCATTATTATTGTTGTTGTTGTTGTTCTTCTTTTTTTTTTGTTTCAATTTTTTGTTTATCTTTATTATGAAGGATTGAAATGAAGTACTAATAACGAATACTGTAGAATATATTCTCTTGCAGTTATTAATCTGATTGTTCCTATAAAGATTAACTTAAATTGATAGATTTTTTTTTGTTTGTTCATACTGTAAGTTTCTGAAAAATAAAATCTTTACAAAGGATTAACATAGACTTTTTTCATTTCATATGATTTATATTAGATTTACTTAAATAAGGTTCTTTTTATTGAGGAATAAAAACTTTCATAAAAATGAACAAAAAAAAAGGAATTTTCATGTAAGATTTTCATCTAATGTAACAATATGTTCTGGTATATAGCCTTGTTTTCCATCACCACGTCTTATTAACATCCAGTCACCAATTGATTCAATTGTATCAACAGGTGTAACTACTTCAGATTCTAATACACTAATATCACCAACAAATTGTCGTTGATAATTCTCAATAACACGTAAACGAGGATTTGAACGACATATGAGTGGTTGTTTATCTAGAACATTGACTGATGAACTTTTACATGAAGTTAAATTTAATGTTTCATAAGCATTTTGATCATATGGATGAAGTGATACATTTGAAATTTGTCGTGATAAAACAGATTCATCTTGAAATTGTTGACGAGTATATGTTCGAGTTTTATTTAAACGTGGACATGTTGATATTTGTAATTCATTATTCATTTGACATGGCCCAATTGATGAAATAAAACGACCAGGTGGTGGTGGTGTCGATATATTATCAGAAGATTTATTCGTAATCGATACACGTGAATAACGTGGTTTATCATAAATACTGACATTAAATAAACTAATATTATTTTGTGATGGTGATTCAAATGATGATTCAGATAATTGAAGACAATAAATAGGTATAAAACCAGTTTCACCAGTTTCAGGTATTTCAATAAATACCCAATTAGATATTTTATAAAGTGCTTTGACAGTTGTATCTAAATAAAAAGAAATACATATATTTTGTATTTACATCTTTGGAATTCTAGAAATCTTAGTATTCACATGAAGAACAGTGAGTCATACGTATGTTTAGATAATTTAATTCTATTTCTGTTTGCTAAACTATTCTTTATTAAAAAAAAGTTATTTTCCCTCAAACTAGAACAGACCCAGCAGGATTATAAATAGCAAAGCTATAAATAGAAAATGAGGAAGTGCATCAGTCTCCTAGGTCTAAAATTCCTTTACATTATGCTAGGCTATGCCCTTGGTAAATTGTGTATATATACTTTTTTTTCTTTCCTTTTAATTGTTCTTAATATACATAATTGTATGTAACATGAAACATTTTTCTATGAATGGCATCAATATCCCCACCGACTGATCATTCTATTTTGTTGTCGAAATCTAATAGTACATTTCTAAATATAAGATTCTTGTTTTGCTTATATCGGGAACTAATGTACTTTTCATTAAGGAATAAATTCGAATGTATGTTACAAAAAGGTTTAATCATTAGCCAAGAAAAGATGAATAACACATGTTTCTTTTTCGCTCAATAAATATGTGTCAATACCTATATATATGTCACGCTTAACATTCTATTTATTTCCAATTAGATAGTCAAGTAGGCATTCAGCGGAAGTAGAAAATCAATAAAACACATATATATATATCTTTCATTATCGATTTAGTTGACAATCTCTTATACATGTGAAGATTAACAATATATGTTGACTTAGATGTGAATATATAAAAGATATCGTTAAAGTGAAATGAAACGAAATATTAAGTGTTAAAAAACAATTAAATGGTCATTCAATGGGATAGAATATGACCATCACTGCTATTTTCTCATAGATTATTCAAGCAGAACAAAATGGCTATTATTGGTACCTTTCGTTACGGCAATTGTATTCTTATTGTATTGCATCGATTTTGCATGTAAAGGTTTATATGATTGTGAAATAATCATTGACAGATTGGCGGGTGATGAAGGCGTTGCACGAGACAGATGTTTACAACTATTCATATTTTCTAACGGTTGTTCATTATCATCATCATCTATGAGCATACATTCCTTTTGAATTGATAGATGAGATAAACTTTTATTTCGTTCTTTTTTTGAAAGCTAAAAATGAAGAATAAAAAGATATTAGTCATACTTCTATATAAAACCAATTAATCATACATATTTATTGAATTTTTTTTCTGTTGGTATTGTTTCTTGTTTAACTGTATGAAAGTCATGATATTTTTCTTTATTGATACGTTTACAAGCACTTGTAAGTTCTAAATATAGAAAGAAATATTTAAATATTTACAACAAATGAATTTTTTTCCATAATATTCGAAAGATTAGCGAGTATAAAAATATTTCTACTTACTTAAAAAATTACACGAATCCCACATTTTTTTCAATGAATGAATAATATATAGAAGATGAGATAGATTTTATACTCAACAGGGGATATAATTATACATTGCTGTGCATATGAAAGAAAATGTGTGTGTTTTTCGATCGAAATAGATTTACCTTTAACATGTTTACGAAATTGAAGGATACGTAAAAGTTTTGTAAATTTTCTTGATTGTTCCATATGTTTTAAACAGTAATAACAGTGTTAAAAATCATCATTCTCATTAGGAGGATATCTATAAATGAAAGCAGAAACGAAAAAAAACGAATGATCATACATCTGTTTCTTTTTTTTTATTTCGTTCGAACCAATGAATGAACGAGAGGAGAAAAAAATGACCTTCAATAAAGTTCATGAAAAAGAAGTAAATTCATATATAATGATCGTAATCCTACGATTTTCATTCCGATCACAAGTCTGGAAAAAGAAGGAAGCGATACAGATATCACCGTTTATAAAAAAACCAACCTTGAACGTGATTGATACTAACAGGTGATAAGCCTACGGGATATGATGATGAAGTTATATATATAGGTGATAATGGGAATTTGATATACATCAATGATTACTATCAATAATACAGATTTATTTTTAATTAAAAAAAAACTATATTTATAATACAGTAACATCCATCATTCCGTTCCAACTAAGTGATTTATGACGATCTAGTAATTGTTCAGATCGATGACGTTTTATCCATATTTGTTCAGTATCTTTATTATTTTCTCTTAATGAACGATATGAATAACATTTTGGTTGAGTTTTAGGTTTTAAATTTGATCGATCTAATTTATCATATGAAAGTGATTGTTGTTTCATAAGAATAGAATAAAAAATGTCATTTTTAGAGAATTGTTTTGATATTGGTTCATCAAAAGATATTTTTAACGTTCGATCACCACATAAGGATACATTTGATGCATGCGATGGTCGAACAGGAAGTGTTGAACTTTTTACTGGACTTAATGCTGGAGAACTTGAGAACTAAAAAAAAAAGTATAAGTTATATATAGGTTAGTAGACGAATTTACGCAATCAGCTAGAGATAGACATTCGAACATATTAATTACATTAGACTAAGATGCATATATAATATTTATAAGCTAGACTCGAGACAAATTTCACTTAGAAGTGAAATCAATGGTAATCTAATTTTTATACAATAAATATTAAGATGGCCTGATTAATATGTAAAGTGCTCTCGACATCGATATCAAAAGAAAAAAACAATTTCGTATTTATGAATCGACGATTATATTCTCTTGAAATATATGAAGAACGCAGTTTCGATTAACATTCTCTGAAAAACTATTTGACTTGTTCTATTTCAATTACAATTATTTACATCAATGCTAAACAATAAATCTTATTTCCTTTAGGAAGTGAAACTACTTCGAAGTAGAAAATTAAAATTCTTACCGATTCAATATTTTGAAGTAAAGTTAGATCTTTCAATCGAATGTTTCCTGGTTTTGATTTCATTTTTGGTGATAAATCTTTTAATCGAAAAAATTCTAATAGTTTTTGTTTTTTATTTAAATGAATTTGACTTGTAATATTACGATGAAGATTTTTTATATTATTATCACCACCACCACTAACATTCGATATACAACTATGTATTTGATTTCCATGTGTTGAATAATTTGTAAGAGATATATTATCACATGAATTTGAAAATGTATGTTGATGATTATTCGATTTTCTTGTCCATTCAGGTTGAATATACTGTGCACAATATTTACTTATAAACGTAAAATTTGAACGAAATATTGAACGAAATCGATCAGAAAAACAACAATATAAAACAAAATTAATGGACGCATTAACAGCTACTAAACAATTGGCAAAATTATTATAAATAAGAACTTTGGAGGTTTGAGCTAATTTAGGAACAAATGATTGAAGTGTTAATGATATAGCTTGAGGAATTTGACAAACAGTAAAAACAATAACAACAGCAACTAAAGAAGAACAATAAAAAAAGAGTAAATTAATAATTAAATTTCTTTTTATTATCTTACTTAACATAATCGTTGTTTTTCGTTGTTCACCTTGACTTCCACGATTATGTCGACGTAAGTGTATACCTTCGTTAGTTTTTTGTATATGCAGTTTGGAACGACGAACATAAGAAATAAGAATTGTATTGAAAATTACAAGTAGGACAAGTGGAATCCAAACAATAGCAAATCTATTTATACAAATAAAATATTTTAATTATTATCAGAATTTTATGAAATTCAAAGAATACTCTATCAAAAAGTCTTAAGAGAAATAGGATAGTCTCAAGTATGACTAATTCTAGCGTAAAATCATATTCAAAGTAGTCAAGTTGTTTTTTTTTGGTACCCAAAATACAAGTTCACCTCTAATATATCACTCATGACTTACAAATTTTTTAATTTCCGTATAAGAAGAAGGCGAAGTCACATGTACCTTTATTAATTGGAAATCTAATCGGATTCATTTAATCTATAGATTCGAAATTATGTCTGCTTGGTTAAGTATAGATAAATATAGAATAATATATAGTATCTTTGCTATGATGAAACTAGAAGAATCCATTAATAAAACAATTATAGAACATTCATGAATGAGTAATTACTACAATATTAATTAGTTTGTCATTTCCACAACTAGTATATAAAACATGGACTTATTGCTCCGCCACAAATTATAATTATCAAGTTAAACATGCTATGTTTATGCGTCGGAAAAGATGATTCGTTATTTCAAATTTTGAACTATTTGTTTGAAAAAAAAATCTCATCACGAAAATATAATTTGAATGATTGGTAGTAAATCTTTTTACTAAAAATAACTAGTTCAGCTTCTTAAATATAATCATCTTTTTTTTTAAATCTAATCTCATAGAAATTAATGATCTACGTACGTAACAAAATTAAAATAAATTTTATGATAAAGTACACTGCTCCCCAATGCAGTTAGTTGAGCTTCAATATAACTTGTATAAATAGTTTCATTCGAAAGATTGGTTTTTTTAATTATTCGTACAAGTTTCATTTCAAATGCTGATGGTAATGTACATAAAAGTGATGCACACATAACACTTAAAATTATTCTTCGTGCTCGATCTATAGTACACCATGTACGACTTTGTAATGGATATGTTATTGCAACCCAACGTTCAACTGTAAATGTTACTGTTAACCAAACACTTGAATTTGATGCAAAATCTGCAATTGGTCGACATATTACTAATAGAACATTGGATATTGTAGTACCAGCAAAGCATGGATTTTGTGCGGTATTAAGTATAAGTGTTAAGACTAAATAGGCAATATCAACAAGAGCTAAAGCTACTAAATAATTATTTGTTGATGACATAATCATACGACGTTTTGTTAAAACAATAATTGCTAAAATATTTCCAGTTACACCTATAATAATCATAAAAACAAGAAAATTAATTTTTAAGAAAAGTTACTTTATGTCAAAATTTGACAGGGAAATATCGATGACATTTATGAATGTTTAGTATATAATATATCAAACTTTGTTTTGTTTTTGGGTTATATAGAAAAGTAATTATTAATGTTTTGACATTCTATTAGGTCCCAATGTATGACATTCTTAGTGAAGTTATTTTCGCTGATATTGAAGTATTTGAATACTTGATAATTACTAAAGTGACCTTTTGTTATTACACATAATGTAAGCAACAAAACTCAATGATTATAAAGAATTCAAAGTTCTCTTCATCTTTAGTACTATCAAGGGAATATATTAACACATGTCAATATTTATTAAATATTCTGTATAAATTAACTTTAATACAGTAGATTAATTTATTATTCAAATCATCTATATACTCATTTCAAAGTCAAGTACTATATTTAAGCGATCTAATGCAGTTCTCTAGATAAAAAAATATTTATCAATATGTCTAATAATAATTCAAAACGGGAGAAAACTTTAGTTTTATAAATTAAATAATTACCAAATAGAGTTATAATAGGCCAGAGCCAATTTTTGACTAATATTCGAACAAAAAATAGATCTGAATCAGTATTTTGTCGAGCTAATATGGATGCATTACAATGGACAAATCCGAACATATCTTCGTATTAATTTTGTCATGTGAAATTAATCAAATAATATTAATTGGTATACACATCATCAAGTTTATATTTTCTTTTGTAATAAACTGACAATGTTTTGACGTTTGTCTATTATCTAGAAAATAACAAGCACAAATCATAATTACCAAGTAAAAATGTAAAGAAAACTAAATAAGAAAAGACAAACAAGAAGATATATATAAATATATTATTGTAAAAACCTACTTTTCTATAACAGATATACTCGTTCTTTCAATTCTAATATAAGTTTCAAGGATAATATTTAATAAACTTTCCATCGCTTCTGTAAATGATAACCATTTCACTTCGAGATATCATAAAAATAAAAATTAATATTCGCTTTTTTTCTATATAGAAAAGGAAAATGTCTATTTTTATGTTCTTAATAATGAACGAGGTTTTATAGTTGATAATTATTAAGCAGAAACTATTTGATATTTAATTGGTTCTATTCAATGACTTACCTTTAGTTTTGTTCAACTCATTTAATCGAAAATCTAATTTACCATGTTATAACATCCTGCGATGATGTCTACATTATTAACAGGCATGACATACAGTTTATATTATTTATTTTTTTATTGTATATCATGTTTCAAATTAATCAAAAAGAAATATATATCTATTGATCGATGCCTTATATAGTATTCGTTTAAATATACGTATAAAAGTACATATGAAATCAATTAATATGCTAAAATTCTCAATCGAATATTATTTACGAATAATAATAATAATATTCTAAGTCGAGTATTTTTCTTACCTATTATATAAACAGGATCTCTTGAGTAAAAAAAACTTCTATTTACTCAATGCTTGATCTGATTACTTTAATCAACATAAGATATAAAGAAAAGAAGTTTTTTCTTTACTGAATCAAGTATACTCTTAATAAGAACGATAGAAACAAACGGCAATAGTATTTTGTCAAGATTTACTTTTCTATTGTTCGAAAATAGCATGTTGAAGAGAAAAAATATTTCTATAGAATCTATATATTATATATAAATGTCTAAAGACTATAGTTTTACTTCGTTTTTTTTTGCTTCAAGCACTCTCAATGTTGATATGCAGTTTCTTAATATTGAGAACAAATGACTAATCTTTTTACACTTATGATAAACAATTATTTTCTCATACAAATTTTTCCTTTTGTGTTACTTACGGAAATAGGTTTATCTGTCATATTCATTCTTGCTTATTCTTTCTCTAACCCCATCTGTTTGTTACTTTTCTAAAAGGATAATCAATATTATAATAATAATAATGCATCACTGGAATGTAGCATGAAATGTCGCTATCCATACTTATTTTGTTTAACTGATAATTAAAAAAAAATGTACATATATAGTTATTTAAGAATAAAATGTAAACAAAGAAATAGGACGATTTATCTGGTATAGTGGCAATTCTACTATGACATACCATTTATTTTAATATCACATGATCATTGCAAAATTTTTGGAGAATAGTGTCTCTGTTGAAAGTCAATAGATATTTTTATGCGCATAAGTGATGTCTGCAATAGACATTCTATCTAATCGAATTGACGTCAGTGAGAAGCTACTACATGACTTAAACGTTATCATATTTGATTTGAAAGAAGAAATAATCAAGCGGGATTCTGCGTGCATGTATCACCTATTGCGTATTCATGCGTATAATTAAAAATATATTTATTTTCATATGTTTAATATCCGAGTGCAAATAAAATAGCCAATAAACAGTTATATAAAAGTATCAAATAAACACCACATTAGGTGATAAAATGCATGGTAATGAAAGAAGTAATATTACTAGGAAATATATATATATTTCTCTCGAATTTTACCGTTTCTTTTGTCTATGAAGAATAATATATATTTTTTCTTTTATGCTTTTAGTCTCCTAGTGTGCACGGTATCGAACAACTGTTAATAGTATTTTTACATTTAAAAAACATATCTCTCACATCCTAAGTAGATTTCGACGTAATACAAACGTAGGAATACTAGATAAAAAATAGAAGTCTTATCTTAATAAACATACTTTTAGAGGATTCTATTCTCAGATTACAAAACTAATTGATATGGTTAGCGATATGTTACAATAGAAAAAATATTAGTTAAATAAATTATATTTTACACATACCATAAATAGCACATACAAAAGATATTTTATCTTTTTCTTTAAATGGGGAACGTATCATCAAAAAAAAATTTTCTTCATTATATTATAAATATCAATCGTGCCTTATTCAAATTCCACTCAATAATAGTTTTTTGACCTCGAAATATTTTTTATTCTACATCCGGATGTTATGATTCTTTTATTAAAAATACTAGTGAATAACATAGAAGTCATGACATTATTTCTATCAGTACAAAATTCATATTCAATTGTTAACTACTAACATAATATGTCTAGCATATTATGGCTATGAATTTTGTATTACTTAGGGACACTTCTATTTTTGCTTTCATACATAATTGAAGATTTTTTCAATGAATATTCTTTCGCGTGATTAATGATATAATAGAAAATATACAATTTTGATATGACAGGTTGTTTATATATATATATATATTCTGAATAGAACTTCGAATGATTTTTAAAGAAATTATTATACTGGAATACTTAATGAACTTTTTCTGTCTGTATCATCTATAAATAGTGTTTGTCAAAAAAAGTGTCACATTATGTTTACATTTATTTTTCTCGAGAATAACTAATGATTCATGAAAAATTAATCAGTTTTTTGAATAATCTATAATGCTCGGATGTATAATCAAATACAATAAACATTAGAATGCTCTAAATTTCGTGTTAAAGTATATAAAATATATATTATTATTATTATTATAAAAGAATTGTAAATGAGAGGAGTTTTCTAGAATAGAAATATTATAAGCTCACTGAATGGGTTAATGAGATTTTATTGGAAAAGATGAAAAGATATTAAAAAAAAACATCTATTTTCCGGTATTTCATTTTTAGTTATTTCTATTTTGATGTAAAGAACAAAGATTAATAAGAACAATAGTACATTACTTACAGTACCAATATCTTCAAACATTGCATGTTACTAATCATATATATATATATATATATACGATTATGTCTTATAATAATCCAAATTCTATCTGATTATGTTTGTTTTAATCAGTCCAGTCAAAGTTCAATCTATTCTAACATAGAGTAAATAAGTTGTCTTCAAGAAAGGACTGGATGTAATGAAATAAAGTTGGTAATGTCGGAATGTTTTTCTTTTGTAATACGACACTATAGTCAATGAAAAAAGGGACCTGTCGTGTAGATTTAAGATCAATTAACGATGTATTAATATAATGAGAGAAGAATTTTGTTATGTCATTATTGTTTATAAATACATTTTGAGTATTTTTTTATGAATAAATGTTCTCATTGTATGATAATAATTTAATTTTGAAATTTTGTTGATCTTCATTAAGTAATACTATTTGACCCTCAATTCTACTTATATAATCAGTTGTTGTTCTATATATTTTTTGTCTACATTAAATCAAGCATATTTCCGATGATAATGTTTCATATTTCATTCTTCAAGGATAATTTCTTGCTGTTGATGAGTAGTAATCATATTAAATTCTTCGGTTTAATTAAATGTATTGCTGAATTACTTTTCTTTGTTGATTTTTAATATTTATTGTTTTAGTTGAATATAATCTATACGCACTCTAAATACTTTTTACTCTTGGTACAACGTGACCTGACATTTATGTAAGAATATGAACATGTAAAAGACAATCACAGATAAAAGTAATAATTATAGAAAAAAAATGTTGTTCGAGGAGTACAAACTTGTATAGCTTTCAGAAGAAATTACGAATGTATCCACTGATCACAAGACACTGTAATTACACATAGGAAAAAGAACCTATATTTGTCTTCATTAATTACATATTATTTGCTGTAAGCATTCATGTATTAAAATTTACTAAAAGATAAATAACAAAATATTGAAGTTAATAAATTCCAACATAATTTGAAGGATCAGATACTTTAAATTAATTAACTATTAAAACATATGAACAGGATAAATTACATAAATCTAAATTGGCCATATCTGAAAAGATCATTTAGTAAAAAGATATTTATGTTGTTATATATGTATAATAGAATATAATTCTATGTTAGAGACGATTGCGTGTGCTGTCAAAATCTATGTTTCAATGAAAGTACTCAAAACAAGTTGTCTAGCTTTGTCAATCAGAACTTATGTTCATGATAATACTTGATGTGAATATAAAAATATCTTGTTTGTAATTGTGTTTTGCTGTTTTAAAATATAACTTTAGTCTAGGATAGTTAATTGTTTCCGATTCCGAAAATGAAGTACTAGAATTTTAACTAAATATATGTCTTTGATCTGAATTAAATTATAACAAACATGATTTATTTGTGCATTATGACATTAAACTATAAACAAGGCATTTTTATTCGAAATTATATCTTTTCAAGTAAATGAGATAATTTTTATATTAATCATTAGTATATTTAGTAACCCCTAGATTCTGAATAATATTTACTTACAGTTGAATACCTCCATAAATCAGAACAATGATCAAATCATAATCCGTCAAAAAATATGCGGAATTACTTTTTGCCATAATCAATAACATTAGAATTATTATAAAAATATTGTAATGTAAATGTGATATACGTCACTGTAACATTATTAATAGAAATAATCTATTTATACCGAATGTATTAGACAAAAATTTTTAATTAACTTTATTTTTACCTAAAAGTACAACAGAATGTTTTGGACACTTTATTTTTTTATTAAAAACCGTGAACTGTCAAATGCAAAACAATTTAATTAACAATATCCTTGAGAGGTTGAAAAAACTCACAATCTAAACACTCTTTTAGCGATTTATGTTAATAATATCAAATAAATAATTCACACGATCACGATTTTTAGTTAATTTTAAAGTATAGAATTAAATTTAGTATTTTATTTAGAGAAAAATATATAAATCAAAAAAGAATTTAAATATCAATTAATTCAGAATGAAAATCTTGATTAACAGTTTCAAAACTATCAGTTGATGAGCAATGTCGACGATTTATTATATGACCAATATTAAAATCTTCCGATGGTGTTAAATGTTCTGCTACTCGTGCACGATATTCAAAATTTTGATGTAATGCATGAATTGATGCTTGACGATTAAGTATATCAAAACCAATATATGCAACTTCCAACATACTTAGAACAACATATGTAAACAGATTTTCTACGCGAACTAAACGACTTTCTCGACTACATTGATAAATATTTAAATAATCACGTTCATAAAGTATTACCATTAAAAGTGTATGTAATGCTAATGTTAATAAAACTAATAATTGCATAGCACCATACCAAGTTATACCTAAATCTTTTCGAACTTTACGTGTTTCCCATTTACGAAGAATTATAATAAATAATGATAAATAACACATAACGATAATTGATATAAATATTAAATGTGTTATTTTAAGAAAACGTAATTGTTTATGTTCATATATACAATGATTGACTGTTCGAAAACATGAATAGATTTGTGATGATATATTATATATTAAAGGTTTTTGATTATATGCATTATAAAGATAAATTTCTGGTGCATTAACATGAAGTGTATTAAAAAATAAAGCACCAGTTTCAACACAAAATAAAACAACGATAAATTTTGGATCCATTGTTTTTTGAGGAATAGTTGGAAGACTATTTTGACTATGTTTAGTCATTGATAATGGTATATGATATTCCATTTTATTCTCAAAAAAAAAGAAAAAATTAATAGTTAAATTAAGTTTATATTACTTACAGTTTTCGTTTCAAATATTTAATAAAAGTCTCTTGTTCTAAACAAAAAACGTTCATAAATCAATTTCAAGCAATTGAATACGAGCGTTTACTGCTTTTATGCCAAAAGAATCCAACGAAATTATTTATACGATAAAAATATTTGTTTTTGAATACCTAAACACAATTGTATAAGTCTTCTTTTATATATTTTTTTAATGTATAGATGTTCTTTACGAACGTGATTTTTGGCCCTTTACTTTAAGACATTCGAAGCGTGTATAATCGTCCGATAATTCATGGTAATGTGATTTTAAAAGTATCATATATTGAAAAGAAAAGACGTACTGCAAAACAGGAAGAACGATCGTATTATAATATCAATTTATAGGGAAAAAACCCTACGATCAAATCTTATGAAATTTGTTTGATATTCAATGCTTGAAAGGTGAGTATGTTCATCGAACTAACTCCTATGGTATGTATATACACAAAAGAACAAGCGAAGAATAGATTAACACTAATGTATGAAAATCATATATAGATTCAAAGGAAGCCAGTTCAAAGTAGATAAGTTACAACAAGTAATCGATACATATTAAAGAAGGCACATGATGAAACAAAACGACATGTAGTCAATCAAGTAGATGTCTGAAGTGGTGCATTTTTTATTATAAAGGCATTTTTTTTTGTTTGTCGTGTTGGTATTGACTATTACAAAGAAAAAAAAAGAACGACAGGTAATAGGTAGATAATTACTGAATAATTCTATTAGAGATATATTTAATTGTAGAATTCTTAATAAGTCCATTAATGAAAAATACTTATTGTTATAAAGTATACTTCAGAAGAAGTATGGAAAAGCAAATTGAAGTTAGAAAAATGTTAAATAATAAGAATTTTTTTTTCATTGATATAATGATGAATATTACAAGGAATATTTTTTTGTGTAAAATCATATTTAGAAAGCTTAGAGCAATATTATTAATTTATGCCTTAGAGATACATATGAAATGAGTTTCTCCTGTGGCATTAGAACTCTAATAATATCATATATAATTTATATTTATTTATGCCTAACATAGTTAAAAATCAGATTACTATTTCCAAAAATTAATTCAAGTCGAAATCTTACATGCTCTTACTCAGCCAAACGAATTGTCTAATGATTTTAACATTGTAAATACGAATGTTATTTGATTAATGTCTTCTAATTTAAAATTTTTCTATGAAAAACTGAAAACAAGGGAAAAAACACATTTCTTTCTTCATTTATTTTATGTATTCGAGTTACTTGAGTGTTCTTTTTTTTCCTTTCTTCTTTTTGAGTAAATAGTCAATATTTCATTATATATATCACTGAAGAAAAAAAAAAGAAAGAAACTCGTCGCATTTCGCGTCGATAGACAAAAAAGGACAATAACAAGTTTTTATTTTGACATTATGCCAAAACAACAATTACTACCATCATCAGAATATCGGTATTTAGAAAAAAATATAAACATTAAATATTATTATTTCTTTTTTTGTATTCTTTTAGAATTTTAGTCTTAGGTGATAAAGCTGTAGGTAAAACTTCTCTTATTGCACGTTATGTTCGAAATGAATTTCCTTATCAAAAACGTTTACATATAAATTCTGATAATTCAACAATATACCAAACAATAATTGATGGAACGGATTATACATTTATTTTTTGTGATATATCAACAATATCAGAATTTGAAAAATTAAAATTATCTGATACAATTCCAACAGCATGTTTAATTTTATTTTCTATAACTGATGAAAAAAGTTTTACACAATTAAATTTTTTTTATGAAACAATTCGTTTAAAATTTTCAAATCAATCATTACATGTACCTATTTTAATTGTAGCAAATAAAATTGATCTGGAACATGATCGTGCTGTTAAACAAGAATCTATTGATAAATTAAAATCAAGTGGTTTTGATGTATATGATATAAGTATCAAAGGAAATGTTGGTATTGGTGATGTTATTTATACAGCAGTCAAACATTTACAATATGATATTTTAGAAAAAGTTAAACCAGATACTGTCTGTGCTTGTATAATAACATAGAATTTTTTTTATTGAGTAAAATAGTATGAATGAATATAATACAGATACAAAAAAAAAGAAGAAATACAAAAATGTTCATGTAGTTTTTTAATGTTTTTTTTAATGACTACCGGCTTGTGTTGCTGCTGCTCGAGCGGCCATTGCCTGTGGCATCATAACAAAATGTTTATAAAGTGATTGAATATATGTAAATACACATTTCCAATCAGGTTTATTACCCATTTCAATCATATCATTGACATCAAGTAATGGTGCACATCCATGATCTCTATTAAAAACAATTTTTCATTATTTTTAATAATTATTATTAACTTACTCAGCAGCTTTAAAGGCAATTTCAAAATTTTTCCGTCTATCTTTTGGATTAAGTGCTTCATAATTTATTGAAGTTGGTAGATAATGATGCACTAAAGCACAAAATGCCATACCATCAGCCCATGATGACGAAAAGTTTGTTACATTAACATGCTTTACATATAGAATATTAATAAATAGATTGATTACATGGACAACAACAACAAATTACTTGGTATCCTTGTGTCGCTTGCTGACACCAAGCAAGAAGACGTTCTTTTATCGTTGTTGGATTTGCTGCTGCATTACCACCTTGTTCGCTAGAAATTAATTTTTTTTGTAAAAACGATTTTTTTTTCTTAAAATTCTCTATAATAATTACCCGCCAGCTTTTGCTGCACCACCACCACCCATAGCTCCTCCTCCTTGATATTAAAATTAAAAACATTTTACTTAATCCAAAACAGATGTATTTTATTTTTTTATGATCATACCTCGAACTAAATTTCAAAAAGAATATATATTAGACGAA
This sequence comes from Adineta steineri, assembly GCA_905250115.1. Lineage (NCBI taxonomy): Eukaryota > Metazoa > Rotifera > Eurotatoria > Adinetida > Adinetidae > Adineta > Adineta steineri. The sequence goes on from CAJNOI010000097.1 coordinate 344,082, forward strand.
AATATTTCATATCTAATCTTTTCTTACCGTTTCGACTAGTCATTGTTGTAATAGAGAATTAAAGATAAAGAATAATACTAAAAACTTATCAAGATATTTATTTCATTAAAATTTACGTTTCACGAAATTATCCAATTATAAAGAGAATGATATAGATAATTTGTTATCCATATGTATGCGGAGGATATAATGCAAGAAATATATAACTAACGAGTGATATGTATCATAAAAAAAACAAGAAAAACAAAATACGGTTATAGGGCAAAAAAAGAAGATCCTTGAATTCTTATGTTAATCAGTTGATATTTATGCTTGAATAAATCCCCCAATATATATATCCAACTTACTCTATTTATTTATTGTTTTCAAATTATCTCGAAAAGTAAACCTACTGATCTATAACTTAGTTGGGGATATATCAAACTGTGCAAAGCACGAGTAATGTATATATATATATAGGAAGGATTTGTATATTTGTTTTCTCAGTATAGAGGCGGAGATACTTCGCAGTAATTATTCCTAACTTCCCTATACTTTTTTTTCTTCTTGTGACATGTCTTTATACAACAGTTTTGTGTAAAAGAAAGAAGACATGTACCCTATTTTTCTTATGTATTTTCCAGTTATATAGATGAGAAAAACACCCAAATAGTACGTTAATATCGCTAAAAATTGTACATTTCCTTTTTGTTTCTTCTCTCCAAGATGATACTAGCAGAAAGCAAAAAAAAAGAAAGAAATGTTCGTCATTTTTTTCCCTCCTACGCATTCTATTATTACAAGAACAACAAGCGTACATCTATAGACAAACATCTGTATTTTCACTAGATGGTTGATTATTGATAAAATAATTACGTAAAAAATTCATTCTTTTTATTACTTAACATTTAGTTAATTATCCACAACCATTACATGATTTTATTTTTCGATAATAAAAAAAACAATACAATCGTTTAATTCACTTATCATAAGAAAAATCTTCATCTCTTCAATTAATCGATTTTTTTTTATTACTGGAATAATACTTGTTTGTAAACAATTTTTTATATTTATATATATATGTACAAAAATATATTGCTAGAGAGTACAATATTTCGCGAGTCTACTGAGAGAAAATAAATAAATAGAAAAATACAGTGATTATATTTTTTATCCCATCCAATTCGATATACACAAAAACAAAAAGAAAAAAGAAAAACGGAATAATTTTGAAAAAAATATATTTATGACTGTCATATTTCGTACGATTTATCTATTGTACTTCTGGTCCTGGTGGATCTTGATTATCACGATTTGGGCCCTAGAAGAAATAATAGGAAAGAATTAAACTAATTTTTTTCCTTTTTTGTATAATTTTACTTGATTAGTTGGTTTACGAAGATCTTCACGATTATTTCGAAGATTACGTGGTCGAAATAAAAATAATAATAAAGCAATAGCAAACCAAATAGCTAACATTATATACATATTAGTAAATCCTGTATTACCACCAGTATTTGGTGCGCCAGGTACTAAATATACATATTTTTTGATAAATAAACATTATATATTTCGATTTCTAACTTACATGGACCAGTAAAACATTCCGTATCAGTACATGTTGTTTGAGCATTACGGAGCATATCAGTCAAACGAGTCATGGCACGTTCATGATTCATTTGAAACATATTCTAAGAAATTAAAAAAATAGTTGAAACAATATTTTTCCAAGACAAATTCCTCACAATGCATTCACATGGATCAAAGCCACCATCGCCGGGATTGCCACCTGCGCCGTCCATTATCTGTTTAAAAATAGATAGTAAAAGAAAATTTACAAAAGAGGAATATTTACTGTAAATAGAATTAGAATGTAGGATGAAGAATAATAATATTTATCGCTGTAAAATAATCTGAAAAATAATCGATGTTTTAATATATTGAAAAGAAAAGAATGCAATGATAAGAGACTAATCGTTTTTTTTATATTACTGTAATATTGCAATCGGAATGTCTATTTATGATAGGGCACATCTGATGACGAAAAAAGTACACTATAAAGTCAAATAGATTTGGACCAATCAATATCAGCCATGAATCCGTTTTCCTGTGACAAATAGAATGAAAGGCTGTTTGGTGATAATTACAATAGATATCGCTACGTGTCGTATAATAGTATATAATTAAAAACGTGACAAAAGTAAGAGGGGAAGGTATATTTTCATTGAAAGTGCAATAAAAAAGAAGGCGTATTATAATTATAAAGAAATTGAAATAGAATGAGAAATTACTAAATTATTCATACAAGCATAAATTGAGAAAATGAAAATGCCTAATGAGTTTTTATTTTATATATTATTATCATCATCCAAATATCGTGCCCATTCAATAAGATTCATCCATTCTCTAGTCATATAATGAAAACTAATCGATAATGGTGAACAACAACTAAAACCTGGATAAGATTCTAATGTATTATAATCCACATACCATTGTGGAAAATCCATCTTATACATTGAAAGAAATTCTAGTGGATAAAATCGATGATGATAATGATCAAAAGCAGCATTTAAAGTAATATTTAATTGTTGTAAACATCGACTTACATAAACATCTTCCATACCTGGAACATACCATTGAGAGCAAGTTGTCTGTAAATTTGGTAACATTCGTTGAAGAGCAATTGTATTTATTGCATAACCAGCACCACCACTCAAATGAACAGGTGCAGCAGTTTTTGGTTTAAATACATGTCCATATACTAATGGTTTAGATGTATACTGAAGTAAGAGACGTAAATGTTCCATAATAACATATGTATCATCATCAGCAATAAATAACCAATCAAAATCATATGGCTGTGGTTGTTGAATTATAACATTAAGTGCATCAAATACTTTAATACTTAATTCAGCATAATTATCACCAACATCATTTAAATTAAGTATAGGCAATGTTATATTACTCCATCTAGTAAGATTTGTTGCTACTAAAAATGAATGTTTATCACATCGACTTGCCCAAGTTTGATGAATAGTTAATGCTCGTGTTTCTAGATTTTGACCGAAAGTTTTAATAACACAATAGATACGTTGATGTGTAGGAGATTCAGAAGCTACATCAGTTGGTAAGAATAAAAAGATAAAACTAAATAAATATAAGTTTGTCAACATTTAAAAAATATGTGTCCTTTTGCTTCTTCAGTCACATTATAAAATCAACAAATTGCATTTTTTTTCTTAATCCATAAGAGAAAAAGAACGATAATTTATGAAATACAAACAATTTATAAACGCACATGGCTTTCATGAACTCAATGAAATTTATTTATATAATAAAGAATATTTTTTTCGTCTTCAAAAAAAACAACACAACCGATAATTAGTATTAAATATCGTTATTTTCAAACAATAGTTTGTTTTAAAATTGATGATAATGGTTTCTTTTTTTGATGTTGTTGAAGTGATTTTCGAATATCAGATGGTAGTTTACCGTAACATGGTTTACAAACAGGTGTTGCATCAACATCGAAAAATTTACTTTTTTCATTCATTTTCGTTTCACATGTTGCGCAAGTAAAATGATTAGTACAATATTTCTTATTGCATGCTGTATATGCTAGAATAAAAAATATATGTATATAGGAGATTTTAAAGATCGAAGATCACGGAAATAAATGCAATACTTTATTACTCAGTATAAATGATTTATGCAATATGATATAGTGAAATTAGAGACATCGCTCAGCATGTTAAGCAGAGGGTAATTGTATTAAAGTAACTACAGATAGTTTATGGGTTCAACAAAGAAGAATCTCTTGGGAAAATATTGATTTCCGTACTTTCTTTAAAAACTAAAAAAGCAAAATTTATTTACCTCCATTTGTAATAGTTCGATTACAGATAAAACATGCTGAACCAAATAGAAAATGATAATCCGCTTCACAATAAGCTAAACCTTTATGTTCAAAATGTTTATTACCAAGAAATGGTTGAGCACAACGAGCACAACAAAAATGCTTAAACAAAAGAAAAAATTCATCAATCATAATTCTCGTAATAAATATGTAAAAAAAAAGAAGAAATCAAACCTCGACATGCCATTGTTTTCCCAACGCACTAACAACCCGATCATCAATTAAACGTCGACAAGCCGCACATACAGGTAAATCAAGTTTATTATGACAGGATAGACAATACAATAAACCACGTATTTCTCGTGCATTCTCATCTAATTCAATTCTATAAAATACAAAAGAAAAAGAAAAACTTCTAAATTCCTGATTTTCTTTTCTCCTGTCAAAAAAAGAAACTAACCGACATGATGAACATTGAAAATGATAAGCATGATAACATTCACCTTTGTATTTTATATATTTATTCTCAATCATTTGTCTAATCGTAAAAGAGAGAGAGAGAATTATTTATTAATAAAAACGAAAAATGTTTTGTTTTTCGTATAACTTACTGGCATGTTGAACAAAAACGTTCAGATGTATTTGAATCTTTTAGTTTTTCTTTTGTATAACATTCTCGACATAAAGCTCTAGATAAATAAAACGCTTTTTTTCGTAATGTTATTCAGTAAAAATTAATTTTTAACCTTCCATTATTTTTCGAGAAACCTATATCAAGTAATGGTATATGGCATAGATAACAATGAAAACAATCTGGATGAAAACATTTTTGAAGTGCTCGAATAACTCGACCAACAATAGGATGTTCTACATAAAAAAAATATAATAATTATAAAAGAAAAAATAAAAATAAATACTAACTACATTCAGCACAACAAGGTGCAAATAACATTTGAAAATCTCTTTCACAATATTTTCGACCATCATGCTAAAAATATTATTTTAGAAAAAACAATTAAATATTTATTTAATTTACTTCAAAATAAAGTCCATTTTCAAATGGTTGAAAACATTGAGCACATCTAAAAATAAGAGAAAATTTATTATATTAAATTTAGTTAGGAATAATTACACAAAACATTGTGTATGCCAAATTTGTCCAGCTGCATTAACAATTTGTTCGTTAGTAGCAAATGTCTGTTTACAATTCGCGCATATATTATCTGACGTCATCAGTCTATAATAAAGAGTGAATAAAACTTATTATCAGAATCAGAATAGTCTTTACCGAAATTTATTATTTAATTGAATATTATCATTCTTTTGATTATTATCTTCCGTTAAATTTTGTTTAGAGATTTTATTCTTATATTCTTCATTATCCAAATCAAATGCTTCAAGTAAATTATTTAATAATGCAATACTAGTTGATATACTATTGTTAGTTTCATTAATAGATGGAGTTCGTTGATATTGAGAAAGATTAGTTAATGATCTTGATGATGACATTGATGAAGATATATCAGCATCATTTGATAATGATATTAAATCTGCAAGTGCATTGTTAAGTTGTGCTTCTTTTGTAAGTATTTCACTGAAACATTTATTGTGTCGTTTTGATGTAGTTGAATCATTACTTTTATTACGTGCCAACATTGGTATGATATTATTATTATTATTATTACTTTCAATACTGTAATATGATGACGGCGATGATGATGTTGGTGGTGGCTCTCGTTTATTGCGATCGTTATCCAATGTGTGAGGTATTTGTTCTTTCTTTGTTGTTTCTTGTTCTCTATCTCCAATGAATTGATCTTGATGTATTTTTTCTATAAGTGTTCGATTATTATCGTTATTAAGAGAAGTCATTGACAAAGAGATATTATTGTCGTCGTCGTCGTTCTTATTAACCTTGATTCTTTTTGTTCGAATTACGGACATTTGCTGGTTATAATTAGAATCTGCTTCATTGGTGACATTAACATTGTCGATCGGTGAAAAATCATGTGAGCTTACATATGGCGTTGATGCCGTGCGTGCTTCATATTTTTTTATTAACTCAGAAACGGCTGAAGTAGTTAATGTTTCAATTGAACATGATGATAATGGTGTTGGTGATGGTGATAATGATGATGGTGATGATATACTCATTAAATTATCATGTGTTGCACGTCGATGTGGTTTCATACGAGCTATAGCTTCTGTTAAATCTTGTTGACTTACACAAAAACGCTGTTTTTGTTCTTGTTTTATTCTTTGCTGTTGTAAACGTCTTCGTTCCATATATATGTGATTCTCCTTTTCTTCTTCTTTTGTATTAATTGAATTACAAAGTCAATGCGTACTATATGTATTTATATATTCTGATATGTTTGATTACATGATCAATTTAAAACTGTTTTTTTCTTTTCTTTCATCATTAAAAAAATCAATTTAGTAAAACTTCCGAGCATAAAAAAAAAGAAGAGCGAAAAGAAGAAATTTGATATGATAACAGAACAATGCTGTTGCTGCTGCGCAATGGTGAAATAAACGAATGATCATCGATTCTGTTAATGTATGAAACAGAAGTTTGTTACAGAACTTCTCATACGAAGCGATCGTTCAAGTAATATATAATCTCTTTAATATAATAAAAATCACATGAGAATGTTCATAATTAGAAGATATTCAATAGAAGATCTTTCATCATATCGATTATCAGTGAAGTTTAGACTGATATGCTTTCGTCAATAGCGAATGGTTTATTAGCCAAGAGACAACAATCCAGGAAACTATCAAGCAGTGTTGATCTAATTTGTATCAAATTATTTTTAATAGAATTGAGGTTCAGAAAGTCATATTATTCGACATTAATTTTGTTCAATATTTCGATTACGTTATATTAAGATAAATCATGAGGTCGATGATCTTACCTTACTTATTGATTGAAAAAAATATTTTATACTATCAGTTAAATAATCATTCATATAAATTCTTTTAAAATTGAAATATTCTTGCATAGTAAAAGTTTATTACAGTTTGAAACAAAAGGCACACGATAAGAAAAGAAAAAGAGAATCAGTATCACAGTTTTAAATAAAGCCTAGAATTTTGTTATTGAGTTGTTGCTTGAGGCTGATTTCGTTTTGGTGTTTGATCATCTGATTTTAAATCAGTTGTAAATATATTTGGAATTGAATTCCCAAAATAAATTTTCGTATTTTGTGCTATTGCATGATACATTGACCATTGAAGGTATTCAGGTGATAATTTGACTTTGTTTGATTCAGCTTCTGTATCACTTTTATATTTATTTGCATCAGCTAATGAACGTTCTCTAGCTAAATGCATTTCAGCTTCAATTTCGGCAATTTTCTTTTCACTTTCTTTGCTAAGAATTTTTTGTTCATATTGAATTTTAGCTACTTGTGCTAATTTTTCAGCTTCAATAATAGCTCGACGACGATCAGTTTCAGCTTCTTTTTCAACAACTTGTTGATGAGCAGTTGTAATCATATATCTAATTTGAATTTATTTTAAGATTTTTTTATTTGTCTCATTAAGAATAATCAAAAATATGCTTACTGTGTTTTTTCTTGTTCCATTGTTTCATAATTTCGACGAATAGCTTCAGGAATTTTTGGTTTTGTTACTATGCAATAGAAGAAAAAAACAAAACACATAATGAAATTTATTTTATTTCAAAAAAATTTCTATACCTCGAACTGAGCTAATATAAAGACCAGGTGCTAAAATATTTAAATCAACTTGTAATGTTCGTTTAAGATGATCATCAATACTGGAAAAAAGATCAATATAAACTTCTTGAAGTGTATGTACCGAACAGAACTGATTAACTTCATGATGAATTTTATCAAAGATTAATGTACGATCATAATAAACTGTATAATTTCGTACAATATCAATAACAGCATCACGATTTAAAATATTAACAACTTCAACTTTATCAAAATAAATCATTGTACCACCACTTGTACCACATGGAATATTTTTAACTATAAAAAAAATAAAAGTTTATGTACAAAAGAAAAGAGTTCATATGATCATATATTTTTTCTAATGATCTATACGATTGAGATTATTATGTTTAGAGTTAATTCTAGAAGCATTTCCATTCTATATTTCCAGCAATTATCAACTCTTTTTGTTTGTGGACATATATGAAACTAAGAAATCAATTAAGAAAGAACAAGCAAAATCTAAAATCCTACTAAAATTCTTCTAAATCATAACTTATACTTTTTGTTAAATTATATATGAAAAATATGTAATTTCATAAATTATTCGACGAGAGAAATAATAAGTATGAAGAGATATGGTAGTTTAATTTTTCATAGCAAATAATGATTTTATAATTTCTATGTACGTTTCATTTTTCTTGACATTGAATGAAGGACAAAATAGTACGAGTTCTACATACACTGGCTAAATATTCGTCTGAAATACGTCATTATCAGTAGAAAACTATTATTTACCTTCATCTGTTTGTAAAGTAGTTTGAACAATTTTTACTGATGTGATAAAAGGCATCATAACATGATAACCAGGTGCAGTCATCGATGTAAGAAGAGCACCTCCTCTACAATAGAATTATATGAATTATCTGATAGGAAATAGTGAATTTTTTTTGCTGTACCTATAATATATTCCAACATGTCCTTCAGGAATTTGATGAATACCTAAAGGAATGATTGCGGCAACTATGCCCAATGCAACTAACCATTTGAGTACCATTGCTATGAAATGAAATAGATTTTTTGAAATAGGTAAACAAAAAAGGAACACGACAATGATGAGTCATTGTTATTTACGGATCAATAAGTAATATTTTCTGTGTCATAAAAAAATATGTATTCCGATCTAATGATTGATCATTATCATTTTGAATTACTTTTTTCTTATTGATAAATATTTTTTTATGAAAATTACAGAGTTATATCAAATATGAATGCCATCTATCGGAACGTTTCATAAAACACCAATTCTTAGACATATATTATTTTTCGTTCTTTTCTTTTTATTCACGAATGCTTGTCTGGACTTCTCTTAATTTACATGACAACATATTTGGCAATAAACAAAGTTGTCATGTTCTATAAAAAACAAGAAAGAAAGAAAAATATCTAGAATAGAACTAGATGGCACACTGGTATAGACTCTTATGCAAAATATGAATACAACTAATCTGACTCAAAAGTACTTTCATTTATTATAATTATTAAGTTTACGATTGTTTTTCTCAAAGTACTGAGTGTATCCATATCCTCTTTCTATAAATATTAAATCAATTTCTTTTAAAACAGTCGGATAGCTTCATTCTGTTCTCAAGAAAAAGAATTTGTCACCTTTAGAAATAGTCATTTAGACAATCAGAAAATGAGTTTTATTGAAAATAGTCAACTAATAATATCCTTTCTAATTATTTGTTTATCAATGGTATCAACTGTTCTTTAATATCGGAACAGAAAGAATAATTCATTTTATTGATAAAATAAACTTTTTCTCTCTTTCTATTCTTCTATGTTTCTGTTGAGCATCTTTCTTTCTTATTTAACACAATGTAACTGTGAAGGCCTTTTCTATAAGACATGTCTTCACAATATGTATTGTTTCCCTTACCAGTGAGTGTTATTCTGTTCTCAACAAGCACAGAGGTTCAATCAAGATATATTTTCTTTTTTATCAGTTTTATTTTACATTTAAAAAAAAATACAGAAAGAAATTATAATTTCTTTTTATTGCGTTCGAGGTTTTTTCTCCATTTGTGAAGATTCAGATGATTTGTTGGTAATGATTGTTGTGCAATTTGTACAGCATGTTCATAAAATGAATGAGCTTTTGAATAGTTGCTCATGTACTCATACACCATACCGATGTTGTTATAGGAAGCACCTAAATCGAGATGATTGGAAGGAAGTGATTGTTGTCGAATTGCAAGGGATTTTTTCGTAATAAGAAATAGCGGCGGAGCCAGGATTTGGTGCTAGGTGGGGCTTAGCCCATCAGTTTTCAGAAGTTCGACCTGGAGTAAAGCTAACATATTTTTTATTACCTCAGAGATATTGTAAATGTTTGAAAGAGGTAAAGTAGCTTTATTTAATAATACTTCAGATAAAAAAGTAAATAGAAAGAACTCAGACGATAAGGAGTTTCACTTGACAGTGGTAATCTAATCAGGGGCGGTTTCAATACTGCTGGGATTGACAACTACGAATTTGATAGTTCGTTAGGTATCTCCACAATTAAGAATATATCAGAGGTTCATTGCCCGAAGCATCAATACTGTTCGGAATTGATTTAGCAGAGGACTTTACAGGGAACACCTAACTTGAAAGAAGGATATCACTTGTATTTTTCTTTATCTGAGTTTGAATTAGAGGTGACAGTATATTTAACGGAACAAGAGTCACAGTAACGCTATCTATAAGTAAAGAGAAAGAGGAAGATGGAGATGAAGCTAAAAATGCCGCGTGATGAATATTTGAGTCAGAGACAGATGTACTAATAAATCGTTTAATATTTTCTGATTTATCCATGTGAATCTTTGGCTTGTGAATCTAACGATAGTAAGACCAAATTCGTGGGCTTTTTGTTTAATTTTCCAGGAGAAGAACTTATACTTGTCAGAGGGAGATTCATCTAACTGATGAATATTAAATTTTAATCTTTATTTCAGATGGGATCTATATATAACTGAATGAAATAGAAAAAGAACAGTGATACCTTAAAATAAAACAGACGAAAAGAAAAAAAATGTAGACTATGACAAGGGAAGAGAAACGTGTGGAAATGCCTTGAAATGAAGGAAAGAAAAGAGATATATGTTAATTCAACGTGCTATTTATGTACCTTAGCAGAACAAAAAAAAAGAGAGAATAGGAACATACCAAACATACAAGAGTCGCACATAAAAATACTTCTATTCATTTCTAATTCATGTATGCTACTACGAGCGCTAATATTTTGCACGAGAGATCGTAGACTAACTTCTTTTTTACAGCTCTCAGTAACAAGCAACCATTGCATTAGTGACACTGATACACTAAGACAATATAGTGATCTAAATTGAAAAATAGAAAATCTTGCATTAGATTATCTATGCAAATATTAAATATAGCTAGATATACTTCTTTATATAGTAGAAAAGGGGAAAAAACTTTTATTTTTCATAATATAATTAAATAAGAAAGTACCGTTGAAAGTTCTATTTCAGAAAAACGTTTCAAAAAACTTCCTAGGTAGAGCTCAAACCTTTCTGGGTGAGGCTTAGCCCCGCCTAGCCCCACTGGGTGGCTCCGCCACTAATCCAGATACGAATATAACATATTCAACAAATCGAGCAAAATCTATGCTTGAAAAAAT